>DWFO01002318.1:0-13962 GCA_018246595.1 Mimoniades nurscia nurscia | reverse complement strand
GTTCTGTGGTTTAGGCGTGAAGCAAAGACATCACGACAGACAGAGTTACAATCGCATTTATAATATTAGTAAGGATTTTGTTAAGACCTTGAATCTGCTCACAATTATGTCTAACTCTTCCATCCTACGACATTTGATGGAGCATCACAATAAACAATTTATAATTAAAAATCAGTGTTTATATAATAAAAATGGGTCTAAGATATTATTTTACGTAACATCAACGTAACAGCACGCGTGTAATCCATGAAGAAGTAGACAGAGGAGTGCAGTACACTCCCAAGTTTCAACAGCTACGGTTACGTTCCACTATAGGTGGTGAGCATATTGCCATACACCAGGCACATTTCCAAGCTTCGAGCCACTTCCAGACAATCTAACATAGAAAAGTCCAGTTGTGCCCGACCCGGGATTTGAATCCTAAGCCTCCTGATCGGCTGTCGCACTTGCAACCAACACGACCTCTGAGGCAGGGAAATGTTATTTTATTATCTCAATAACGATTCATTGATGCATCAAAGCCTGAAATACAGCTTTATTTGATAATATTGAATTTAAGTTGATGATAATTTCATTGATAATGTTGAAAAGAGTTTAGCGTCATGGTTAGCATAGTATACGAGTCGTACTGCTATTAATGATTATGACTGATAACTCCTATACTGAAACGCAATATCTAGATAGCAGATATATAACTGAAGAGGTAAGAAGGGCAAGACGAACGATTTTTGGCAAATAAAGAAACCAAAGCTTCGTGTAAATCTACATTTAATTGCAGTGATTGGATTGACTATAACATGTATTTTATTATATTGAAACTGTTGTGTTATAGGTAGTTTTAGTCCCCGGTCATCATCTCCATGAATTCTGAAATAAATAACAATTAGACATTATTAACGGATTTCTTTATTATACATATACATACATATATCAGTCCTACATAAAACACATGTAAACATGTTGACATTGATTGATTACTATAACATTGGCTATTTATTTCTTATGCTTGTTTCAAGTATTGTATGCTGTGATTTTTTTGAGTGATTGTTTAACAATTGCTTTTTTAAATAATAATATCTTGGGACATCTTCACACACGGCCATCTGATTAGAAAGTAAGCATCAACAGAGCTTGTGGTATGGTAACCAGACATATTTATTACCAAATAATTTTATCTTAGTAATTTAAGCTTGTCCTGTTATCATAAGATTTATGTGATCCTGTTTTATATTATTTCTAAATAATTTTCTGTTCGTAACCTGAATAAAAATCATTAAATGTACATATTTTAACAAATAAATATTCACGTAGAACTTAGAACATGCAAGTGTTTCAACTTAACGACATCAATTGTGTACCTTTGAAAGTATTTACTTAGTTTTAAAATGTTTGCTTTTCATTGACCGAAAAGTATGCAGTGTTTCCTTATCTTTTTAATAATATAATCCACGTAGACGTTAAAAAAAATTAAAAGATTTCATTTAAAAGACAAAATATTTTTCGGTGAAAATAGTCCCGTTCAACGACAAAAAAAGCTAAATTTAAAGTGTTCTTGGTATTCGATTCTCTGCGAGTAACTTTTGCGTTAAATTAACAACTTACTCATATTTAGGTAGAAATAACAGTCATCCTCGTAACTAGGAGAGGTTTGATACATGTTTAACAATAATTCGTTAACATATGTGTAATCGAATTGGTATTAATTTTAAGCCAACGTTGACATACGATACGATTGACAACGTACATGTTAACAAAATATATTATCGGTTATATGGCATCACCGTTGACATTTTTTTGCGGCGGTCACTCAGCTAGTATTTACTGGAACAAAGCGTTACTTCATTTCGTTTAGCGTTTCATATTTCAGAAAAGAATACATGTACATAGATGTAGGTTACTATACACTAACGCGTTATTCTGTATATTTTGTTTGAATCTAATAAATACTCTATGTAAACAACTAAGTTAGTTAGAAGTAGAAGTTAGAGGGATAACAGTGTGCGGTCGTTCGCAGACGGATCCTGGATGCGGCAAGCCGAGAACTTGGCACGATGGCGGTTTTTAAAGGAGGCCAATGTCCAGTAGTGATTAAGATAGGCTGATGATGACAATGATGGATATTGTACTTAAACATACCATCGAAGTCAACGGTGCCAGAAGCGTCGGTATCGATCTCAGCTATCATTTCATTCAGCTGATCTGGCGTCAACTGTTCGTCTAAAGCTGCCAGGATCTCTCTTAAACTCGAAGTGGGGATGTAGCCGTTACCTGAAATTTTATTAATATAAAGTATTTAATACACGTAACATCACGC
Organism: Mimoniades nurscia nurscia; assembly: GCA_018246595.1. NCBI lineage: Eukaryota > Metazoa > Arthropoda > Insecta > Lepidoptera > Hesperiidae > Mimoniades > Mimoniades nurscia. The sequence continues at coordinate 11,648 of DWFO01002318.1, read as the reverse complement.
TTATAATCTCCGATGACGTAGACAAAGGAGAATAATACAATCCTACGTTTAACCAGTTACGTTTACGTCGGACTATTGTATGGGTGATGAGTCTGTAATATACTAACATTGATCAAAGCTAATACTTTTGTAAATGTAGGATTTCGATGCAGAATATGTTGTAGAAACCGGATAACTCTTCTTGAAAGGAATTAAATTCCAAATCTTAACCATCGATGAAATGAACTAATAATGATTATTAAATAATTTGACTATTTGTACATATACGATGTAAAACTAGCGGCATTTTAATATACGAATAATCATATGGGTAAATAATTACGAGATAATTAGTACTTCTTGATTCTTATACATACATATTTCTGTATCTGGGAAACACAGGCGTAATGTTACACGTTATATTGATAATTTTTAGTATGAAAAACCCGACAATAGAGGTGTAGTTGGCGTGTTTCCAATGAATCGATCCAACTCTGTATACCTTACAACTATCGCGAGTTTTTCATTGTTTTTCAGTCAAAAAAAACGGAAATTTAACTGCATATAATTTATTCATACCTACCTTTGTTATTCTTATAAAAGTCCAATCCAATATCAAAACTTATTATGACATAATATTCAACACCGATAAAAGGAAAAACTGCATACATTTGAGTTCTTTCCCTAATAAAATATTAAAAGTATGAACACGTTAACATTTAAAAGTCCAATTGGCAATACTAATCAAGAATATCCGTTAGGAATTGGGAATATTTCATAAAAATGTACATACACTGTAATATGTGTTATAGTTAATATGTTGAGTATTTCGGAATACAAATTCAGGTCAATTATTACCATGCATATATTTATTGTATCGACCATGTTTTGAGGACTTTGCTTCCATGGGATAAAATTAAATTAATATTTCTTCACTTACACAATACAAGTGTAGGTTTATTACTATTTTATATTAAACACATACAATTTTTTTATATTTTTAATATAGAACAACAAATTTAGCAAATACCTACGGAGAAGCTTTTTATATGTGTATATTTTGGGTTCTGTGGTTATGATTAAGGTACAGAATTTTCTTATCTAGAATAAAATTAACGTTAGCGATAAGAAGGAAAACCTACAATTTTTCAGAGAAAAGAAACGCTGCTTTATCAATTTGTTACTGTGGATTTGTATCAACGTTTTCTTGCTTGTCAGTAATTGTCCGCATTATTATTGTCACACATTGTATTGCTTGAAGTAAAATTAAAATTATACTTCATCAGCGTCATCTCGTACATTTCGGAGATATGCAAATATGATAATTTACAATACCGTTAAACAGTACACCACAAAATAAGCGCAGAATAAAGTAGGCGGAAGTTCTCAGATTACAAAATAGATGGACTTACTTTAGGTGAAGAATGTATTTAATAACAATTATTCTAAAATATATAAAAGTAATGTTGATAATAGGACGACATTAAGGTGACTGCAATTGTCATTGAGATGAGATGATGAGGTAAACTTGATTTGAAGAGACATCATCATTATTAGCCTTTGGAGGTCAAAAAGATAATGAAAAGTAATTCAGTTTAATCCTTAGCATACTATTTTTTCGTCATTTAAAGGTATGAAAATTAAGCTTGAATTAATGTTGGATATTTTTCTCATTCTATTCAGGGTAGCTCCAGGGTATTATTTGTAATGCACTAGCAACAGAGGTCTGACTCTATATGGATATAGTTTGATTCATAGCAATTATCTTCATAGGCAAATGAGCTCAATTATAAATGGTAGATATATTGGGATATATTGGGTAGATGTATTGGAATCTTAAAAGAAGCACGCAAGTCAACATTCGCAAGCTAATTGACCATACCCTTAAATTTATTATATTTGCAAAACAAAAGCAAGTATCAATTGACAGATAAAATTCATATCCTCTCCGACAATAGTTCCGCCTAGCTATCACATAAGCTTCAAATTGGAGCGTATAATGCCATAACCTGCCCACCCTTCCTCGACAAACTTAACACACACATAAAGCAGCGTTATTAAACCTTGGACACGGATCTACAACCTTCAAACATGCAATAGTTTTAAATATATTGCGTTAGGGAACATAAGATTAATCTGAGTGTACTCGCAAGTTCTCGAAGTGGCACATGAAATGAATGTTCGTGTTAGTATGATATTAATGGTCTCGTTAAGTCAACACGTAAGCATTTTCGTTGTTGCGAGAGTAGTGTTATCGAAGTACAGATAAACAGTAGTCAATGTTCAGTTCCAAAACACAATATCTCTTGCAAAGTTTTGACTTAAAACTTCCTGTTATGAAAGCGGTACTAGTAAAATATATTGATAGTGATCGCATATTTCACTGTTCCATTTTGCAAATTATATATATACTTACATACTTACATTTCATTCATTAAATCTGTTTAGGATAGAGATATTTGTCACACGGTGCTAACTGTGTGTATTTATATAATTACCCCATATAGTAATTATATAAATAGTAACATTACATTCAGAAAATAATAATGCAGGCAAGTCTACTTAGAAGCAGAAATTTTGACCTTAGACGTCTACTAATACTAGTATCATGAAATTTACGTTTATATACAAAGTTAATCTTTCAAAAAGCGTAACACGCTCCGCTCGTTTACATCGCGACAATGTCTCGCTTCGAGGAGGTCTCCTTAGGAATGTAAAGTATGTAGATGAAGTTTACTGTTTGAGGCACTTTATTTGACATTACAGCTGAGTTTATTAACATCAAAGGCTGAGATGTATACACTCGACACAGAGTTGTATTGTGTTGGCATAAGGCTGAGAATTGTGAAACTAGTCACTTTCAGAACACATCTGTTTTGTGATTTCTGATTGCGCCACTACAGTGACGCGTGATACTTCTTTTTGTTTTCTATTTTAACAACATACCAAGGTCACTGCACAGATTTCAATGTTGCCAACTTCAAATTTACATGTAAGAAAATCTTTGAAATATAGTAAACCTTTTTGGAGTTCCAAACTTTATTTACCTACCTGTGAAAAGATGAAGCTATAAATAATTTTCGTCCATTTCAATTGTAGCCATCTAGATCCAAACTAACGATTCATACCTTGTATTACGGCGAGTAAAGAACTGATAAAGTACATCCTCTCATTTGATAAAGTAGGCCTCTCCTGAGGGGTTATACCCATAATCTGCACGCTGGGCAAGCAATAAGCATTTATTTCTAGGAACATATATCACTAATTTTATACCCACATACGGAACAAACTCTCGCTTTTATGCTTAAGGAAATTGGACCCATAACCTCCGACTCATCAATTTGGATCTATCATCATCATCTAACCATAGTTCTAATAGAGTGGTTATATTTTGAAGACATTGTAAACATTTATGTCAACATACAGAATATAGAACACAACAAACAGAATTCCTGGACGCGTGATCGTATCAATTTAACAGAGAAACACAAACGCTTCATTCAATACAATAGCGTCAAGCAACTCAGCACATATTGCAAGTCCTGTATGGTTTTAGCTTCGATGACTATATCGTCTGCACACCTCAAATGTATGTAGGTACATACGTTTAGAAAGTTATTTTAAAATACTTTTTCCTGTCTGTGAAAGATCTGAACTACGATTTGTGAAATTTTTGCCAGGATTTTATACACTGTGGAGATACATCTGCCAAGTCAGGGGTAGCACGTCATGGATTTGCCAAAATGCAACAGGCTAGGGCTTGTCGACAAGCAACAAGCCGATTGAGTCTGGTCGTAACTTCCGCAAAAACATTATAGGAGTGGATAACTTAGCGCCTATCTGTGTTCTAATTTTCTTTGTCCATTGTAACGGATATAGAAAACTGTAAGAGAATTTTCGCACCGTCGTAAAGAACGGGTACTTCTTGTCCATGTTTAAGTTTAAAAATTGTAGACGTTATATTTTGTTAGTTTTTTTTCACATCTATAATTATATACCAGGATTAGTGCAAATTAAAGAAAACACAGATATCACAATTGAACGCTAACGTAACCAGGTAAGTTTAAACAACACACGGTGCTAAAGTACACATAGACTTGCAATCAAAACATAACAAAATTATATTTCTTAGAAAAAAGCGTTCATAAATGAAACTTTAATGAAAGACAGCAAAATAGGCGACATAGCGATATTAAAATTCTTGCTAAGAAAAATAACTCTTTTTCAAAAACAAGATTATTTTGAGTCTAGCCAATAAAAAGCAAACGATACTGCTACCAAAAAAAACACCTATTTCCGAAGCTTGTAACACAAATAAAACAACAAGATGTGGAACGCTGTAAAACGCGTGTACTCGTAAATCCTCCATAATAGTTTTATTACAAGTGTAGGTAGCGTTCGCGGGGGCAAAGACAATACCAGAATTCTAGTTGGTTGCAGACTGATGTTCTATAATAACAGCTTTACAACGTTGGAGAAAATTTAAGTGACATTTTTATCATGCAACATAAAAGGAGGTTTTTGATGATTGTACGAATGTACATCCAGTAGTACCTAAAACCAATACAACATTGTGCCATGATTCAAAAATAAATGAACTTACTCGAACTGATGCTATAATAGAAATCAGAAACAGCGGCGTTTCGACTCCTAAACTATTCCTTCCCATTTGATTTGGAATTTATTGTGTCTAAGCAGCTACTTCTACTCTAGGAGTACGACCTTGGTCCGTGGTATACGCTTTTGACTATATTTAGCTGTTCAACGTAATTTTTTTCACGTGTGGAATATTTACTATTAATTATTTAAAAAAAGTCATGAAGAAAACTACAACGTTAAACATAATCTTAGAGCTCTCCATAGTCAGGGTGACATACACACTAAGAGCTAAACCTTTCTCATTCTGGAAAGGCATCATGTTCATCAGAAGGAAGAACAATATAATAATGGACGCTGGTAATGTCTTGATAATATATAACTCTCTAAACCAGAACTTGTTACTTATCAGGAAAATTTGGCTTAATGGATCTACTAAACGATTTAAAGACGTCTAGAATTTTAAACTGTCGAAGAGGCTTTTATTTAAAATTTATTCAGCTCGTCTTAAATGTGTTCAAAATGGCGAAACCGACCTGGCCTAGGTAACAACAGAACAATACATATTCTTAGAATAAATTGAATAAAAAAACATTGTTAACATAATATGTAATCTTGATATGTAATTCATAAATGTCAAAAAATATTGATGAACTGGCGCTATATCTTTGAATATCATATTAACTCGTTTTTTTATATTTACTCTTCTGATTTTGAAAGATGAACTATAAAAAGGCTGAGGATGATGTTCGTGATAACGATTATGACTAATTTAAGTTAAGAAAGCGAAATTTAGTTTAAACTTCACATATTTTTTTAACGAATTATAATTTTTTGCAGTGGTATTATAGAAAAGAAAATAGTTTCACGTTAAAGAAAAAATCACCTTACGCAACCCATAATGTAGATTTTCAAATTAAAATTTGCAATAGGTCAGGTCGAATTTCCAATAGGTCAATTTGCAATATTGCTTGATCAGTATTTATTTCCTTTGTCATATAACGATGCCACAGGCCTTCGATGTTATGTAGAGCATAATAGGAGCATATGAATTTCTCACCTTCTTTGTCATATAGTCTGAACGCCTCTTTTAGTTCCTTCTGCAGAGCTTCGTCATCCTCATCAAGAAAGTGAGTGGCAACGCGAACGAACGAGTCGAAATTCAGTTTGCCTGATCCTGGAAAGAGATTTATTATGTACTCTTATTAAAGTCATCATTTATAAATAAAATTTACAATTAGTCAGATTATAATAACAATAATCATTTTTTCCGGAAAGCTAAGATAGAGAATACCTATAATATATAATTTGGACGTACTCAAAATCTTAGGTTGCGAGTTCTAATGAGTAAATACCATAAATACAGTGCACAAATATATTACGGTTTTTTCGTACAGTGACCGTAGAGATACACTGCATCCCTCTACATTTTAATATAAAGATCGCGCAGAAATGGTGTGTCAGCGACAAGCTCGTCATACGTCTGCCGGTTCTTTTTGAATTTTATTTCGTCTAGCGATTATAGAATAGCTAGCCATAGGGCTACGGTATATGGCAGTAGGCTCACCACCTATTCCATCGTAGGACATAAAAATTATTGGTGAAACGTGGGAGTGTTCTACACTACTCTGCCTACCTCTTCGGGGGTTACAGACGTGAATTACTTTTTGATTCTATAAATATGATACCCATGCTTAGTTGTTTTATTACTTATATTTATTTGGCTATTTACGATAACTGGGCTTTTCAAATAGCCTCCTGTTATAGTGCTACTAGTGTAAATACTATGATGTCAACGGGAAACCGATATAATTCATACTATCGTCCAACCTCTTGCAGAGGTGTGTATATCTGATGAAGCTGTGTCAAAGCTATGTGTAATAGACGGGTATTATTTAATTATACAAGAAGTATTATCCCGTGCTTTTAGACTGTCAGGCCGTCACGCTGTCAGTGTGAAAAGCGTTTCTTCAGCTAATTAAAGGCAGCCGATGTGATCGGTCAAATTAACGTAACGCTTATTTGCACACAGTTATAAAACAATGTCATCAGTGAGAGAGTAGCGAATAAGCGGAAGGGGACAAAATTATTTTTATCTGTTTGCTATTACAGCAACAGCAGAAGAAAGACTTACCAATTATAAATACACAAGTTGAATGTTCGGTTTTTGTTGGTTTGGTAATTTAATCATGATTTCTTTAATTAAAGTAGGACAATAAAATGTATGGTTATTAAAGTTTCGTCGGGTGACAAATCGAGACATGTGTATCTTACTGTGTACGATAGAGAATCTTGTAACAATGTTTCCAATTTATATTCATTTTAAGTGATTCATGTTCGTTGTAAACAAAATAAAATCCATTAAATATGAAATTAAATACATTGACCGTCATTTTCATATTCACAAACTCTTATTACTGATAGGGGATTTGTTTTTTCAATCGCCGCGCGCTTGTTTTAGAAATTATGTTAAGCATTTGATCCGGGCTATAATTGGCTGATATAATTTAGCCATTGAATCATTAATTAGCCAACTAGATTACTGAGTTACGAGTTCAAGTCATAGATTTATTTTGTAACTAGCACGAATGTTCCGTGCCATGGTATAAAGTATCTATGTAAGTGCTCAGAAATTTATGTATGTAGCTTATCACCTTTCTGACTTAGAAGCAGTAGATTGCGTGTGAGGTTTTACAAGATATATTGAATATTCGTACAATATCTTTATAATATTCGTAAACCTGAACATAAATTTTTTGAAGCAAAACTTCAAATCTTCAAACTTGAGAATTCCTTTCAACTACCAAAGGCATTTAACAAACTGCATACTACGAGTAGTATTCATACGCATGGTAATAAAGCTTAAGTTTATGGATGCCATTTGTATTGTTAATCGGAGGGAAATGCAGTAGAAGCTAGCAGGTACAAAATCGATCTGTGTTGGGTCTAATCTACCTCGTGTTGGGGTAGTTGCGTGCGTAAATCTGTTTTAGAAGCGTTTAACTTGTCGTTAGAGTAAATGATCGACGGAAATAGTTTATAGTTACTTCGTTGCTGAATTCACTCAACCTTTTCTTAGTTAACTTTCTGATTGATTTGTAAAATTACTCATTTAGGGGTTTTTATGAAGTCTAGTTTAAGCTATTTGAGACAATTTCTCGTTGTTTTTTCTTTACTTTGGATTTAAATTGAGCTGTAGACCATGTAATGCTTATTTCAGTATTTTTTACGTAACATTCAACATGCAACATTCTAACGAAAAAACATATCGCAGCGGTGGCTATTAAGATAATTACGCTCTGCTGGAGTTCATTCAAGATCCTATGTAAATAGAGGAATTCTTGAAATCGTGTCTGCTCCGTTTCTGATAACGCTCTGATGTGGAACACCAGCTTATGAATGTAAACAAAGATTATTGTTACGATTTTGTAATGCAAACTTCCAACAGACACGTTTCATATCTAGAATGATTACGGTAGAAACAGTGCGGGAGTTGGATATAGGATATATTTTCTTGCCCTGATGACAAAAGGAAAACCAAACGGTATTCATTAGTATCCTTTATGACATCTTATGTATAATAAATAACTATTAATAATTTACACATCTTTTTAACAACTTTTTTCTTACGTTGTAAACTTAATTTCAACTTTATTTTATTTTATTTTTTAATTACAAAATTATGATGGAAAAAAAAGTCACGCCTGTAATCCCCGAAGAGGTAGGTAGAGGAATGTAGAACACTCCCACGTTTCACCAGTAACGTTTACGTCCCACTATGGAATAGGTGGTGATCCTATTGCCATATACCGGGTACATATCCAGACTCCGAGCCACTACTAGAAAATCTAAATTAGAAAATTTTAGTACTGTCCGAACTGGAATCGACCGGACCTCCCGTTCAGCAGTCGCACTTGTAACCAACACGACCAACGAGGCAGTAAACAAAACCATGAACATTGTCAAAATTACCATCAACAGTATTTAGGAATACGAAATGTAAAATTTGTATAGAAAAACAACGAAGAGTCAACAATATTGTTAATTTCAAGCCACTTATTAGTTTTTTCGCTTTGTGTATTAAAGATGTCTGCCACTCATATGACTAATAGAGCGTAACACATAACTGTTTTCGGGAACGGGCGTTGGAAAGTAGCGGTTGTTACAGTATCTTAAAATTAATTAGCGTAACCAAGGGTTTCTATATATATGGTATATAAGTAGAACCCGGAAAAAATGTCTATTTGGTGTACACACCACACAAGCTCACAAGCTTTCTACAACATTTTATGTAGATCTTTGCATCTAAACTTTAAGACGGATAATTGATGTTAATGTTATATCATTGAGTCGTGCAGATTTAGTCATAGAGAGTTCAGATAATAATATCATTTTGTCACCGTCGAAACAATTACGAATCCGTGATCCATGCGGCGTCATAATCATAATCGTTGTCGGTTGACGATGATGATGACATCATCGTCAACCAACCCTTTTATCTTTACTATAGTAGTGTAGTATTACTCAGAGAACAAATTCTAAAGCCATTGGCACGCAATAAATATGTGCCCGATGCGTGGCAATTGGCTCACCACCTATTCCACAGTGGGACGTAAACGTTACCGGTGAAACGTGGGAGTGTTCCGCATTCCTCTGCCTACCTCTTCAGGGATTACAGGCGTGAAGTTACGTATTATATTACTTTTAATCATGTTCATATGTACATATATCGTGCTAATTTTATATGTAAAAATTAATATTATATCATATGTTTAGGTTCCTTAACTTAGGGATAGACAGATAGTACCGTGTCAAATCCCTATAGATATAGGGTACCTGCCGTGTTCCATTTTCAAATTCATGAAAAAATCCTGATAATAATATCAAGCTGCGAATTTAGAGCACAAAGCATCCGTGGCATACAGCGTCATAATTTGAAACGAGCAACTTGCGTGGCTAACAGGCGTATATTGAGGCAGCGCGCCGACCTCGTTAACGGGGTAGATAAATGCTAAGGGACGTAACGGAGCCCGCGGCATTTCTCTTTCCTTGCTCATTACATCAATACATAGGAGTCTCATTTGGAAATGTTATATCGTCGGGGTTTAAAAAATTGGATGAGAGTCACCAGAATTAAAAAATAATAATAATAAAATAAGAAAATTTATTACCTAGTTGGTAGGGTTGATTGCAAGCGCGACTGCTGATCGGAAACACTTAGGTTAAAATCCCGCGTCGGACACGGACGAATTTTTAATTTAGTTTTTTTTGTAGGTGCTCGGCATCTGGATATGTGCCCGTTGTATGGCAATAGGCTCACCGCCTATTCCGTAGTGGGACGTGATGTAACTGGTGAAACGTGAGATTGTACTACACTCATAGGGCTATCTCTCCGGGGAGCATTACAGAGCATTTAACTGTACTTAGGAAGGCCGCGATCTGCCAGCGCCGGGCTTAGTTGCCTATTACGTCACCCTGTATTCCGGCAAAGTACAAGGCAATACACAACTTCTGATGCCTAAATAGGCAGCACGGTTAAAAGATTGACGATGTTCAAATCAATCGACGGGTTCATAATTCAGATATAGTCAGTTATCACGCTGGACAACTTATGGGCATCTAAAAAGTACTTAAGCTAACAGTTTGCCTTATGACTAATATTTTCATAAACTAAAGGAAATTCCGGAAGCCAAAGAGGTAGGCAGAGGAATGTAGCACGGTCCGACGTTTCAATAGTTGCGTTGACGTTCCATCATTGATTAGGATTAATCCAAACTTTGAGCTACTAACAGAAAATACAAGAAACTTTAACATAGAAAAATCTAATGATATTCCTTCGGGTATCAGTGAGCGTAAAGTTACGTTTGCGTTCCGTTTGGAGAGAAGTTGGAAATGCCAAGCTGGTGGTTATTCAAATGTTTCAAATGGCAGCACTAAAAACGGTTTGTGGTTATAGCAGAACCAGTTTTTCAGCTGGGATCTTTTCAAAATATCAATTTCTACTTCATTAGGCTTTGAGTGACCGAGTGCATTAGATTTATTTAAACGGTTGGCCTTAACATATAACAACTGCAAAGGTTACTTACATACCAATTAATGGTAAACTTATATATAGCAGTTACATCTTGTACGTTTCAAGGATTGATTGATTTGGGTGATTCTAAATTAAATTAATTTTGTTTTATATTCAAAGGTAATTTATGTAATTTTTTATTACTATAAATTCTGTAATCTCTACGATGTTATTGGAATTCGGAATGGGCTCTTTAGTTCTTTTTTATCCTATTCAAGAACTTTTTTAACTTAAGCGCGACAAGCTTGATTACATAGTTTTCCTAAAGCTACTTTAAAAAGGCATCCAAGCTAGTTAACAAAGTGCACCCAAGTGCAATCTCAATGTGCGCCTCAGCTTGTATGTAAATTAACCAACTTAAGCCCCGGTTAAACTTTGGCAAGTAAAACCAACGTCGGATACTTATTTAAAATTAAAGTTGCCGCTATCCGCAAATGATTGATGGCTCCATTCCTCCATACTCAAATGAACTATTTACACTATTCGGTTGTATTTAAGCTTATGTGTCACTCCTTTATTTGATTATTAATTTATTTATTGATATACTTGTGTAATTTCCATTAACATGTCTAAAAACCCTTGGGTTTTTTTAAATTTTTTTGCAATTATAACACTAAGCACGCCTTAGTCTTGACAACTGAAGTAGGCCTGGAACTTCAGTAACTTACAGTTACAATGTACAGTTATCACGCTAAGTTAATAGCGAACGGGTATATATTATATTGTTTAACGTTGACTATAAACACGTACCCAATATTATAAATATTGAGATTGTGTTCATTTGAAGAGGCAATCGGCGGCAAGCAGTAGAAAAAACTACACATAAGTACCATTAGACTTCCAAACAAACAGATATTTACGATTATCCTATAGTGTTCTCATAATAACGCCCCATAATCCATTCCACTTGGGTTTATGATCTCAACGTTCGGGCCTTAGAGCGGTAGGATCAGTGGTCGTGGGCGTGATCGTTGTGAATGCTTAGTGGAGCACACCTTAC
>DWFO01002317.1:0-13963 GCA_018246595.1 Mimoniades nurscia nurscia | reverse complement strand
ATAAACGTGAGCTGGACCATAGGAGACCATAGGAGCATAGCCGACCCGGGAATCGAACCCAGGACGTCCCGTTCGGCAGTCGCACTTGCAACCAACACGACCAACTTCATTTTTGAACTTTTACAACAATATGACCTGTATAATATATCAGTTGATGGGGTGCATGAAAGGAGCCTCCTCGAGCGGCGACTGTGTCTGATTAAGTACGCACACATACTGCCCAGCGCACCCTGGACATTCCGACTAATCCTTTCACCACGATAGCTGATTACTCACGATCAGCTATCGACACGAAGAAGATGATCAGGTGATATTGTTGCCAATAAAAAACAAATTTTAGTTTTATTATAACATCATCTCACTAGGTTCCTTTCAGGGTAGGCGGAGAACACCAAGAACCAAACAGACCTGACGGGCTTCGTCTATCTTCATCACTCTCTTCATACAAGTACGTTTGAAATATGGTCTGCACCGTTCAAGCCAGGACAGAACTGAACATTTACAAAAATTGTTGGTAGGTAATTACCGCGAAACGGCCGCCCGTTCGCGATAAATTTTCATTAGATCACTCGCAAACCGCCTTGACAAACGACTATGAACGCTGCACAATGTAACGACCGGTGATCGCAATGATTTGAATTGGCACCTTTTTCACAAGAAATATTTATTCAAACCGCTTTCGAAATAAAACTTCACAGTACGTCGCTGATCAAACGATTATGATTGTATCATCATACCAAGTCCATTATGCGGTAGGCAGAACAGCGACTGCCAATTTATCTCTATCCTTGTAAATCTGAAAAGCTTCTTTAACATTATATCAATTTCTTTCTACACACACGCCGGCTTCGAAGATCAAATGATCGATCCAGATATAGGTACTGTTCTCGATTTTGGTGTCTTGTAAAAAATACTTACTTTTTATTAATTTATTAAGAACTTAAATCACAGCATTATTGACGTTTGAACGTTGTACATGACATCATATTATAAGTGATTCGAGTTGGATTAGAACTTTCGGGAAATCTAGTAACCTCTTTATACATATATTTGTAAATCAATGGTTAAAATGTCCGTAAGGATATTTGGCGCTCAGTGCTCTCCACCCACCCAGCACAAGGGCCTAACGTGACGATAAAATAATAACTACAATTGAAATGCCGGCAAATATCATCATCATGATCCTCGTCAGCCCACAGCTGTCCACTGCTGAACATAGGCCTCCCCTAGAGCGTGCCACGTTGCTCGGTCCTCCGCTTGCCTCATCCAGAGTCCACCGGCGATCCTACGAATATAGATATTTATTATTAATTGACAAACTGAACTAATATGTCGTCTAAATATTCCATCATGCTGTAAATTAATTTGGGTCCGAAATCCCCAGAGTGGAATAGTTGGGAAGCATTTAAACCACGGCTGAGCTAATAGTTACTGCTGCCTCCTAAAATTCAGAGCCACTAATGACCAGTTATTCTGTCGCGCGTCACAGTGATTTGTCAACGTCGCTCCCGGCCGATATAATGGAAATTTAGTATCAAACGCCGGCCATTCGCGCGTTAATTACCGGCCATTTTTTGTACTGCTGTTTCTGGACACTGGATGTAAATCAGTGAGTGGTAATACCAGAAGTTCAATATTTATTGTACTTATCGAGAAGGATTGCCTATTTGTTATATTGTCCAACTGTTCTGGATAGATTATAATAATTCAAATGTATCTTTCAATAGATTTAATATATCTTGCTTTATCATATTGTGCGATATAATCATGTTGTACAAATCATATTGGACAATCATGTGGTACAATATGATTGTGCACAACTTATACAATCAGTTTATTTCACAACGTATTGCACAACGAAAATGCAATGGTTCCTATTGACATGGTAACATCAACCCTTTTATCATTCCACTGTTGGTACAGATCGCTTCTCAGAATAAGAAGGCCGTAGTCCAAGAGTTCTTCAATCTTATCATGTCCGTAATTAATTGGACCACAATTGGACCGCAACGTGTTGTCTTACAGATGTTTAAAGTCATTTGTTAACCAATATACTTTGAATAACCGCCAGTTAGTTTTTATTTTGCATAAAATATAATTTCAAAATGCCTGGTCATTTCTGTTAGTCCGGTAGGGACATATTCGATACACTTTACGGGATGTTTGTATCTTTGATAAACACCATGTATCCACGATACTGGAATCCAAATGTAAGATATAAGTTGTAAGCTTATTTTGTACTGAATAGTCACATTGTCCGGTGGTTTATATCCCGGCTGAGCGAGGGGCTTCGATTTCCACCCATGTCCGACGTTTACATAATATGTGATCTGCCAGAGTGTCTTTTCAGTTTATGGGTATTAAATTATCCAGTAAAGCATTTTTTATTATCGTACGATTATGTAAATATGTTTTCCAAGTACCTATCTCGTTCCATTGCGCCGAATGTTTAGTTTGTGATTAGATGGCCGCGTGTGCGTGGTCCCAAGAAATGTTTATTATTGTACAAAAATAACCATTTGATTGTATTTATCTCTCTCTGAATAATATATTTATATAGCGATAAAATCTAACATCAACCCGCAGTCATTAACAATATGGACACGTTAACCGCACATTAGTTTGCTGCTTGAACAGTAATACCCGATAACAACTAGATTAATCGATGCGTCATAATAATTAGTGAACCTAGTCTCTTGACTTTACTCACGTACCCAGTGTACATTGGACACTAATTAATAGGGATTAAAGTAAAAAAATATTAAACGCACACATAACCATCATTTCATTTAAATATCTATATAAAATTTTTAAGGGCATTACTCTGTAACTGACAAGTTTGTTTATGTATTAAGTGTACACTGTACCCACTAAGTACACGTTCGCTAACTCCTGTGGTTTCACCCAATATTAGGCCAATACCATGTTATAATTCAATACTACCTACTTTAATAATCTAAAACCTTTTGTTAAAAAGAACTGACACTCATTTAATTTAACTATTAAACGTTTTGTGAGTAGGTACATGCTGTATATACATATATGCATGATGAAATGACGTAGCAGCTTCATTCGCGTATGTTCTTCGGGACCACCCGATCGACCGCGACGTGTACAAATATCTGAAGCCATTTATGAGCTTCGCGGATAACAGCTAAGTTATGGCTGTTACCGTCTTTGACAAACAATGAATAAAAAAATATAATTAACGAAAACAAGCCAACAGTATAAAAAAATACATTTTTAATTTTTTATTCTCTAATTTTGACTTACAAGTTTCTACAAATGCGGTGTTCACTCAGCTCATTAAACTCTTATAAATACTAAAAAAAATGTAATATTTTTTAAAATCTTTTAATCCGATTTACTTACTACGCAAATTCTCCCTTTCGATCACAATGACATCTGTCCGAAGAAGCGGTTAAAGGCTCTACCCACAATGGTACACTTACGGAAACACAAAGGCGGCCAAAAGCTCTGATAACGTTAATTAATAACTGCGGGATCAGCAATTAAATCCCGCGGCACGGCATCGTTGTCAGGAATAATGTGCGTCACGCCAGTAATTATGCGTCAAGGGGCCTGGCTCAATTTATAAGAGACAGCGGTATGTCATAAGCTGTTAATAAATATAGATATATTATTAATAATAATGAATTATCATTCACCATGGTATCGGCCTTAGAACGAGTCTCGTTTACTTGTAAATGTTTGTACGTACCGACATTTCAAACACTACACTTACTATCCGCTGTTAAGCTTTTCAAATCGCTAACGAAATGTTAATACTGCAAACAAATGAAACCGAAATGTCATAAAATAATCGTATTAAAGTGAAGTCAAGTATAAATATTTAAATTTTCAAATTTCACGAAACCAGCCAAAGAAATAAATTGTTAAGTAAGTATTACTGATTGCACCTGGCATAAGAAAAAATTGAATGGTGCAATAAGGCAAATTGCGATATTGCACAATATGACAATACCATGGAATAGACGTCGTAATTCAAAAAACAAAGAAGAACAAATTGAAAGAAGCAGGTCAGGTCTGTAAGGATTAAGATATTTGGCATTCAGTGCGCTTTGCTTACCCAATTGGGCACTTGGCGTGATGATATAGTAACAATAAAAAAAATCGTTATACACCATTAGCTTGTGTCGCCGGACTTCCGAAGTGACAAATTACAGCGCGATGAAAAGACACACAAAAAGCCCGAAGCGCCGCGCTCGCCTCCAGTACCCTTCCTCGTAATGAGGAGCGCGCTTCTCACGGCGTGTGGACGTCGTTTTACTGTTTTTATCAACTATGTTATGCGTTTGAGATATTTGGTTCAATCACAGATAGAAGTGGTGACAAAAGATTTATATAAGTATGTCAACAGCGTTAAGAAAAATAATATTACTGAAGTAGGTACCTAGTTCAAATTCATGTATATAGAAACCTTTTTTTTAAGTTGTAATAAACTCAGTGAATGAATTTGCAAATGTTTAACACATTTGCAAATTCATTCACTGAGTTTTTGATCCTTTTTATTTTATTAACATTTTTTCCAATATGGTAACGTATTCAAACAGAATTCCCGTTTTTAACATTCGAAATCCTTTTCCTTATTTTACTCTAATGACCATTAAAACACTTAATGAACGTCGAAAGCGGATAGATTTAATTTTTTATTAAATCCTGTTTGCTATTTTCCAACTGAGTTCGGCTATGGCACATTAACAGAAAAAAGGGGGTTCTATTACATTTATTGCTACAACTTTAGAGGGATTTTCTCACGACAAACACGAGACGGCTGCTCGCATATGACAACAGCAAGACACTATCACCTGCTCACCTTTCCATTTCTGTCCTCTTACAAACTGCCACCGAGCACAGTCTGGTACTGATCAATGTATGTAATCCATGTCTTATTTTATTATTATTAGCATTCTACAATCACGGAAAGTACCTAGGGACTAAGCAGATAGAACAGAGGATCAAATATCAACCATGACAGATCATTCCTACCACTTTTTTCAATTTTATTATTCGAACACTATTTTATATTTTAAAAGGACCCTGTTAGACCCTGTTAGTTAACTTTGATAGTTGTCATTTTTATGTAGCTTCTACTATAATTAATAATAGTTTGTTCAAGAACTTACTATTAATCAAACTGCTTCAGATCTGGCTACCATGTGATCTGCACATTTTGAATGTCGTGAATGTATTCAATCGACCAAACATGTGGCGGCCGGAAATGGTATAGACGAAGTGTGTAATGCGTTTATCGTCTAATCTCGATGGCCGAGACGATCGGAAGCGACAATCTGCAATATTAAACACATCTCCTGGATTTATTGATTCAATTCTTACGACATTAATTTTTGATGCTCAATTTAAACCTACTAAATCATGCTTCTTGGGAACTTACACTTAGGGATCAGCTAGAAAAAATATTATAAACAAGACTTTCGTTTAAACACGTCTACTTCCCGTCTAAATAGGTACTTGACAGAACAATTTCATGTACCTATATGAAAATAAAGTTATATACTTTTGACTTATAGAATACGATATATTTATGACCGAATAGATCGAAAATAACACTTAAAAAATAGGGGTACATTGTATAAAGACTAAGCAAATAAGTCTAAAAGCAATTCGATTCCTGGTCAGGACGTCAAGATATAAACTCACATTTAATGACATTTCACTTTCAAAGGTTTTAGAAACAAATTAATGAACGGATTAAAGATTTGCAGAAATTTGATAAAGAGTTAGTCGTGTAAGACGACAGCTAGAATTGTATTTCATTAGTCATCAGTCGCCCGGTTCACTAGACTAAATACAAATTTGATAAGAAAATATGTTAGTTTGGGCGTAAAATTTGATTAAAATTTTATTTTACAATTTCATGGTTTATGATGACTTTCGCTAGGTCAGTGAAGGTGAAACGTGGGAATGTTCCACATTCCTCTGCCTACCTCTTAGGGGATTACAGGCGTGATGTTACTTTTTCTTTTTTTAGTGAAGGAAAAATTAAATAATTTGCTACTGCCATGTTTGTCCATAGTTATTAGAGAATCGTAAATGTCGAAGGTAATGTTAAAGTTTAGGGGTCGTATCGTATCAGGTAGAGCGAAAACTTTAGACAATGACACGTTAAAAGGTGTACTAGAAGCGAATCCGTGTCAACGAACAAAAACTGTCAAAACAACTCCACACCAACAGTAGTCTAATATTCACCACCCCGAACATACAACATTGATTTTAAGCAACCCATAAGTAATGAAAACGATCATAACGTCTGGAATCTCCGAATAGGTAGGCAGAGGATTGTGCACTTCCACGTTACACCGGTTACGTTAACGTTCCAATAAGGAACATGTGATGAGCCTATTTCCAAACACGGGCACAAATACAGACTCCGAGCCACTACTAGGAATTTCATTTTAGAAACACCCATGAATTTCTCAAACGGCAAACGCGCTTGGTTGCAAGCGACTGGACTGGGGCATAAAATATTTCCTTCTTAATATAAAAAATAAAAGTAACAAACTGGGAACACAAAACATATAATTTAAACAAAAACGAACATAGATTTACTATTGCGATGATTAACCATAAACAAGTAAGGAAACTTGTCGAATGACTGCTCTACGTTGCTAAGTTGCATCTGTTCGGGAACAAACAAGTCATCTTTTGAGTTCAACCAATTATCAACTCTACAACGTAGGTAATAAGGTACGCTTAAACATTCGGAAAATCAGAAGCAGCTATAAAATTTAAGTAATAAATCTAAGATTGAATATCCTCAACATAAACAGATAAGTTGATCATTAAATTTTAATCTTATGCCCTTAAACAACTTACACGAGTTCGTAAATATTAAACAAATGACAAACATTGATTTACGTCGGACTATTTTCGACCTTAAATTGTTTGTAATAAGGAATATTATATTCCTGTATAAAGTACATAATCAATAATGCGTGTTTTCATTTATTCCATTCATCTATTCCACTAGATAACTTCAGACCTGTTTACCTTATGATAACAGCACGCCATTAATAATGTACTTCAATGAATCATGTTACTGTGTGCATTAAATTAATTAAAGCGTTGATAATTTAGTAGACGACGTAGTGTCTTAGACGTGCTTATACTTTTATTGGCATCACGGTACACACACTCCAAACAGCCTGTTACAGTAAGTGGGGATTACATTCCTTTGCTAAGCAAATAAATAAATATCTTTGTACATCTTCACACAGAGTCATTTAATTCCGAAATAGGCACAACCTGCGTTACGGTTACTAGAAGGCTAATAAAGTGCATATACCCTTATAAAACACGTAACAATCACGCCTTTAATCACCGTAGAGGTAGGTAGATGAACGTAGTGCACACCTAAATTTCACCGGATACCTTTACATCCCAAATGGAATTGTCGGTAAGCCTATTGCCATACACCCATACACCGGGGCACATTTCCAAACTCCAAGCCACCACTAGAAAATCAAACTAGACAAATCCAAAAGCCCACATAAAATACATTTTTTTTACACTCAGACCCAGGACAAGTACCTTCTTCAGCTCAACACGAATACATATATAAAAATTCCTTCCATTATCCTCCGTCTAGTGTCATCCGAGTCTGTGCTCGTTGTACGTTGCCGCACCGCGCTCAACTTAATCTGGTCACGTAACTCATTTATTAAAGTGATTAAGCCTCGGCCGCTTGTCACCAGTCGTATGTATTATTATTGATGTTCGGTTGCATCGGTTTCCTCGTTAGGTTTTATCGTGGAATTGCGTTACCCACGACCCTAGCGCGATCACTTCCGGGATGTGTTCCTTGTCCGGTCCGGAACAGTAGTTGTATAATGTGTAGTAGAAAAGTGGGGTGACTCAGTTAGACGGGAACAAAGCGTAGTTAGAGAGAATGTTTCTCGTCGTACGACTGCGTATATTGTGTTGAATTAAAAATTGAATCCTTGATTGCGGCCGAAACAGTAAAAACAGTTACAAATCAGCTTTTTATATCATCATCATATGCTGATCGCAGTGCCCTGAAGTGTTATACCTATCATTATCAACCTCTTCTACAGCGCAAAAGGTTTAAAGCTTGTCCGCAGCGCCGGCCAATTGCGAGTCAACAGAGAAAATAGTAATGTAACGCGAGGATATAATAAATATCATCTGCATCCCTATAAACGCACCTTCACATCTGTGCAATAATTTAAAATCATCAATGACTTAACGATCGAGTCACGATCAACAATAATTTATCCTAAGACAATGTATAGGCTGCGTATTTGTCGAGGTGAGAATAAATATACATGAACGTGATCTCGCACAAGGTTTTACGAAAGTAACTCATGGCATTGGACAAATTTGCAAGGTGGTGGTACAATCGTTTCTAGGGCACCGCCACCACCCAATAAGGGTAACAGAAGTTAGACTACGCCCCACTGGCATCAACGATTTTATCAGTGCCATATTGAAACTCACAACAGATGCGTACTGACACAACCGATAAATTCAAAGCATAAATTATGTACTATTTAAAATTAGATATATGTGCTTATATTCAAAATGCAAATAACCTATTGTGTTTCCGCCTAAAATTTTGAGCTATTTCCTTATACGTTTGTTCGTTCATTCATATATTCATGCATTCATGGTTTTATTATTTGAATAATTTTACCCATAGTTATTGTGCAAAATTATTCAAACACATTTTGGAATCTCTGATGCGATTCAGAAAGAAAATTATAATTCACCCCCTATTACATGATGTCCGTATAAAATTTAACTAGTAAACGTGACTCTGTACCACTCTCATCTCGTCTCTGCCTACCCTTTCAAGAAAATACAGGTGTGAAATTATATTACTTCATTTTAAAATTATTTTAAGGGATAATATAGTTTTTACTTTTTTCTTTTCTAATAATTGCAATATATTTTTCGGGCAACACTAAATGTAACATGATGCCTGTTATGCCAGAATAGGTAAGCAGAAGAGTGCAATACACTCCCACGTTTCACAAACACTATGTTAGACACTATAAATTAGACATTACGACAACACATTTCTCGTATTGCATGAGGCAATTTGAAATAACGAAAACTCCAACAAAACGAATAATAATTAATGTTTAACGTACATTCTTGTACGTATGCACATACACAGTTCGTACGATGTAGACTGAATTTGTTTCTTTCACGAAACAGTACAATACATTTTTCATACACGTATGCATGTAACACATATGTATGTCCACCCGAAGAATCACGTGACATAAATATACACGATTGTAGACAAGCGTCATTAATGTGCGATTTCTTTTCAGTGGCTTCGTTTGCGTGATATGTTTGCAATTGTTGCATTATCGTTGATTGTGTTGCGCATTCGATTTCCATTCGTTTATCTTGAGCAGAAATACCGACGATTCCGTGACTGAAACAAGCTCATGTTTACAAAGCATTTTTCAACGATTGTCTCGTAATGTACTGATTTGAATCTTCGTCAAATGTTACATAAAATAACATTTTAATGTATTTTTTTTATCTTCACGCTTGTATATCCCAGAGGGAGTAAGCAGAGTAGTACACTCCCACCACTCAGTTGTTAAATTCTGCGTCCTATCATGGAATAAGGTGTGCCTATTGCCGATACCGGACTCAAATCCATACTCCAAACTACTGCTAGAAATTCTACGTAGCAAAATCACACCTGTAACCCCCAAAGACATAGACAGAGGAGTGCAATACTGCACCTGTTTTAACCAGTTACGTTTACGTCCCGCCATGGTATCTACAGGTGTCGAGCCTATGATCATTATAACATTATGTTTTAATAGGATCGCAACATTCCCAGCGGGCCCTGTCGTCGACCGCGCAGTAGGTAATCCTATTAGCGGAAACTCGTCCACTAGAAAGCAACAATTTATTGTAATGTTCTAGTTTCAACCAAACCCGCTTATTGATAAGTGGATAAGCCGTAATGATAGCTTTATGAAGGCATCAAGCCGAGGCGCCTTTAAATTTACACTGTTGGGCGTGTCGAATATTACTATAACTTACTACAGCAGCGAAGGACATGTCGTAGAGAATCGTGTTCACCTTCGATGTCAAAATTTTCGTACGCAGCGGTTGGAATCGTTGGCGCTCCATGGTCCAAGCTATTCTCATTTCTAATGAAGATTCATTAGATTCTGACCTGATTCTGACTGACTAAATAGATGTACAAAAAGTGCAGATTAGCGCACGTTTGCCCGTATAACAGTATTCGGTAATTTCGTCATCGTGTATCTACATGCCATTATCTGGTACAAATCTTGAGCGGAAGTAGTATGTATGTGTAACGATGCGAAGAATATACGGCTAGCGTAGATTCCTCTAGCAGCAAAACAAAGAAACACGAAAATAGGCAAATATTTTATATGGTACCAATGCGAAGACCAAACTCAACTACAAGATTGGTCGATAAATAATATAATTGTTCGCTACATGCAGCGCTAAATGCAGTCATGTCTCCAAGATAACGAGATATGTAAATACTCAATATACATTATGCTACATCTGGGTAAGCACCACCTCTGCAAGTATTAATGCCGTCTTCTTCTTAATCATAAGTGATCAACCATCGTGGTGAAAGGATTAGTAGCAATGTCCAGGGTGCGCCAGGCTCATATGTTCATACTTAGTCAGACATAGTCGTCGCTTGGGAAGGACCCTTTCATGCACCCCAGTAATTTAGGTAATACCGGGAAGGTATTCTTGCTATAACAGTGTCAACGTATACTAAAAGAGACCATCTCGGATCTTAGAATTAGCAACGCGCCGGTGAACAATTTTAAATTGGATAGACACTAACTTACATTTGAGTCACGGCATTAACCGTCCCCACTTCTGTAGTGCTGTCGGCAATTTAACTAAGCAATAAGCTTATTAACAATTTACTCTAAAGGACACTAACAGTCCGATTCCAAGTCCTTTTCAAGGTCGGTCGGTCTGTTCGGACCGCAGCGGCTACTTATGAGTAATACCAGAACATTTGCTACTCGTGTCACAGAAAGAGGAAAGCCACAGGACGAGGTTGGCCGATTGCTTCCACATTTACATAAATGTACACTCTAAAAACTAAGCCATTTGAATAAATTCAAACGTATTTTTAGGAGGGTGATTTAGCATTCGTACTTTGCAACTGAAATTCTTGCCACACTGCGTGCCAGCTAAGCAACGTTTTTGGAGATTACATGCAAGAAAATAATTCTACGGGCAGTCAAAGTAGATAGGAACTTGAAAACTAAGTTTGGCAGACATGGCGCAAGTTCCATGCTCTCCGTTGTATTATGTACTGAATTCGGCAACATACTCCGCCCACGTCTCGGAACTTAATCCCAATGCAAGTTCCCGATTTCGGGAGAAAACTGGAAACTTGCAATTTGTGTATTCTCACATAAGCTGCACGAGATCCCAAACTGTCCATATTTAAATATGACTTGTAACTATTTATTCGGACTTCAGACACACTGTTAATATACGGTTTTATTAGAGTTACTATGTATCTTGTAAGCTGTCGACCTATTTAAAAACGTAACATCACGCCTCTAATCCCTTAAGAGGTATTCAGAGGAGTGTAGTACACTTCGACGTTTCACCAGTTACGTTTACATCACACGGAATAAGTGGTGGACCTATTACCATACTCCGAGCACTGTAAAGAAAATATATAATGTGTTTTGTTATGAAGATAGATTGAACCATCAAATATAATAAAAAAAAATTAAGTTGAACCCTTTAATATCTTAACGGGGCGATCCTGAAAGAAATCTCGGCGGCATTGTACTTAATTTCTTAAGTAAATATGTATTTATGTACATTTTTATCACTTTGTACAAACATGTTAAATACCATAAATGAATGTCTTTAAAACTAAGCCATCTTAAGTTATATTTGAGAAACACTACGTTTGGTTATCCACTAATGCTAGCATGCGTAATGATTTCATGCCACATAAAGCGCCGGCGTCGCATCCATTCATCAAGTAGGTGACGCCTCGCATGTCGATATGCTGCGTCAGCCAACCCATGGCTAACACGATACACAGCGATTATGATTCTCGAAACGAATATTGGAATGAGGTAATCGATAAACGCTGAATATTATTACGATATTTCGTTCAGGCGACTTAACTCTCCCAACTCTGATCTATACACACAAGATAGCTAAGTCTTGATTTCTTTCGGCACCTACATCTATCAACGTTTACATTCGCACATATATTCATATGCTACATCAGCTATTCAGTTCTGGCAAAAAACACAGGTGTGATGTTATGTTACCGACAGATTCCACCTCTTCGGCGACGCACTCTTATGCGCACAAACACACTCACACATACACACACACTGACATGTCACAACGATAAATTTAATGTGCCGTATCTATGTACCGCTATTACCTATTACACTCTCAATAAACGCTATTCACGTCGTAAATTAATAATGTTCTACCAAGTGTGTGCGCGAATGGCTGATCATAGAGCACACAAGCCCATAGACATGGCCAGCGTTTATAATAAATAAAAATTGTTAATAAAATCGGCACTAATACGAAGACCATTTTAGTGACGATTGTTTCAAACTGTTCGTTAATATAATATACCTACTTACGTCAAATAATAACGATTACGTAGGATCTTTAATGTCCCTTAAATTTAAACCGTTACTTCATAACATAAAAAACTGGATTGTCAAAGATATCAGGGCTGCCACTAATAACTGTCACTTTTTCTCAAAAATAACGACGAGTACAAAAGAGCCTTTAGTAAAATTTTTAATGTTTATCTGAGCTACTTGAAAATAAAATAAGGTTAAAAAAAAAAAAGTTAACTACCCATTAATCGAGCGTGTGTTAGCGTAATCGTTATTTCTTGACATACGTTAACGGTGACATTTTGTGACATAACGCTTTTTGTACGTTGACAATAGTCAAGGCGATTGTTAACCTACACGCGTCCGTCGAGAGGAGCTGAAACAACCCGTCCCGATTCACATTCAGTGAAATGTTTTTAACGAAATGAATATAACCCGTATGCCCGGCGTGGCTGTTATGGGCAAAACTCCGTTTATTAGATGACGCTTATGTCCAGCAGTGGGCCGACAAAGGCTGATGGTGATAATCCAACGAATAGAAGCATAAATGCAGAACATAACCATAAATCATAGAAACAACACTAGGTATAGGTGCATTTTTAAATAATAATAATTACAGCCAATCTCAGTGCACCTCAGTCAGGGACCTCAAAAAAAAACCATTTGATTTTCCTATAAAACCGGCGAGAAGTGTAACAGCGGATTTATAATATATACTTCGTTAATTATTCATTAAAATATTAAATTCTACATTCATGTTTTTTTAATTCAACATGAGGTACGAGGATTGGCTGTGTCACCTTTGACAATAAGTACCACAGCCACAATACGTACAACATTCTTCAAAAATCTACCAGTTAGGTACTTAATATGTACATAGAACGTAAAATTGAGTTTTACTCTCCTAGACTAAATTAATGGACATTTACAGGATCGTGTTATATCACTTACCGTATGTATTATTATCCTTTGTAAAATCAAATTATGGAATCTATTAAGCTTCTGAATATCTATTCTGCGAATTATTAAACCTATCGATGGCCATCACTTTCATTAACTTCTGCCTGTTAGCGTGTTGTGATCAATTTGCAATTGTGTTCGGTGCATTGAGCCCGATGTGCATTCGATGCAAATGCATTGTGAATTATATCGCGGTATTACGTGTCAAACATAATTTGTACACAAGCGGCGTTTCAAACAACCGATGAGAACTACTGTTATATTTATTTACATAACGTAACATCACGCCTGTAATCCCCAAAGAGGTAGGAAGAGGAATGTAGTACCTACATTACTACGTTTCACCGGTTACT
>DWFO01002316.1:0-13963 GCA_018246595.1 Mimoniades nurscia nurscia | reverse complement strand
ACCTCTCGGGTGCCATACGCCAGACACAAAAGATTTCCATGGCACCACCGTGGTGCCATCCGCACGGAATCGGTTAAAGCATTGTTTCTTTGATACATATATTCGTTATTAATTACAATTACATGACTAAAACATTTCATTAAATATATACATATATATAATAAAATATTAAAAAGTCTTCATGTCACAATTTAAGTTGTCTTAAGAGACACGGGGGAAAAGACTTACCTATATATTCAATATATGTATATCTTTTTATGTATCTAGAATATCAACGAGTTAAAGTTTCTTTCTTTCATTCTTCTCTCCTATTAGATACAATAATTATTACCTTTCCTTATGGCAATAGGCTCACCACCTATTCCTTAGTATACGTAACTGGTGAAACGTGGGATTGTGATACATTCTCTTCGGCGATTACGGACGTGATGTTACAATGATTTTTCCTTTAGTATCCCTTCATTATTTTTAAAAAGTTTTATTGCTAGTACATTTGACAAATTAGTATTACCAATGAAAGTGGAAGTTCCGCGACCGCATTGCTCTTGTGAGTGGGCGAGCGCAGTGCAAGCGACACGCGTGCGCAGGCGCAGGCCGTGAGAACGTGAGATAACTAGCACTGTATCTAGACAGTCGTCAGGTATCTTTGTGTTTTTGTACGAGACATAAAGGCGATATTTATACATTATGAAAATATATTGAAATACTCCTTTAAATAAAATTGTAAACTGGGCCAGTGAAGGTGATACAGTACCGCGTCTTCGGAGAAGCTTGAACTCGGTTGTGGTTTAATGTCGACTGATGATGATATTATTTATTATTAAGTTTTATGTATGGAAATTTGAATAACAAATAATATAATTTATTTATGAGTATTTAGTTTTTACGTAAGTAATTTAAGTTTGTTCGATCATACGATCGATTAAAAATATTTGATTACACGTGATCATTCAAATGGTCTCAAATTTATTACAGCGTGTGTTACGGTATGTCGGCAGACATATGTATGTAAATGTTGAAACATAATTTTTAGTCTACTACATATATTAATATATCATACTCCAATATTTTTTATCTGGATACGGAAGCAGATGTGAAGTGTATAGGTTTTTTTGGTTTTAAATCTAAGAATTAATACGTTTTAAATTTATCATAAAGCAGGTGAGGAAGGTGAAAACTCGAAGTCTGGCGGTACCTATATCGCGCAGCCTGCGCGTGCGCATTGGACATACTCGTATTTGTATTTATGTTATATTGTTATATAAAATTGATACATCTTTGGGTAATAAACATAACACATCTTATTATTTCCGTAGCTTTTCAAATTTGTTATAATTCGCTGTTCGCAGTTCGAAGGTCATATATTATTATTGTCCCAAGTGTTATATAAATGTACTTATTACTTAATTTTAATGGATTTAGACGAGGTGAATGAGGTCTGCCAGGATTGTGTACCCGCCTGAAATAATAAATTAAAGAAGTCTGCCATGCCCATCGTTTGGTCAGATCGGTCTGTTGCTCATTCATTTAATATGTGCATAGCCAACCGTACATCTATTGAAATAAACAGCTTATCGGTTTTATAATTATATACTTAGGTAGACCACACAAATTTCTAACTTTATCATGAACTATTTAAATTTCCTTGTTTCATGCAACAGCTTATTGGTTAAATATTGTAACCTATACATATATTAAACGTGCAAATAAGAGAAACGGCTAGCTGTTTCTTTGTTATCAAAAACCTACAGACTTTTATCAGGGTACATGTGGTAATAAACCATTGAAGAACATACAATAACTAAAGAATATTAATATTGTCAGAATATTATTTTATAAAGAGTTATGTTATAAAATTGTGTAAGGTGCTTAGGTTTGTTTTTCTAAACATTGTTGTTCACCTGTCCACTCGCAGCCATTTTTATTAATAAAAAAAATCTGTAGATATTTTGATAAAGTCTTATACATTTAATAGTTTAATTGAGTGTCAAAAAAAAATGACCCTTTCAATCTGTGTCGAGTGTGCTTAACACATTTCATGGTAATGCCAGCTCAGACTAACATAATATTAATAACTAGTACATACTGGCATATATCATTTTAAATTATTAATAAAAAGAATTTTAAAAAATTCTGCGTAGAGCCTACGCGCAAAAAAAGTGGTAACAACTTCTTGTTTCATTATGTTTTGTATGTAGACGGAAAGATTTTTAATACTTAATTTCTATGAAATACACGTAGGATTTGATACCCTAGAACGAAACTCCCATTGTTGTTCGAAAATAATTTACTAATCTCCTAGTTGGATCAATACTAATCAAAAGCTATGCAAGTACCTACTGCCATACGCGGTGCGAGATGGCTGACGATTCTTTAATACTTCGTCAATAACATATGTCTCATTGAGGAGGTGTTAGCAACAGTTTTGTTTCTTTGCTCTTGACTTTAATTAGAATTTTAAGCAAAGTAACTTATACATACTGTTAAAGTAGCAGCGCAAACAGTATACACGTACCGAAAATATGTATGTCATCAAGTAACAGGGAAAAAACCAATTATTCAAAAGTGATTTAGTTCCATCCATTTCTATTCCCTAGAACAAGTAACTCATGCGTCATAAACGGTATTTACGACCTTTTCGTTTACTCCTCACTTGATTAGAAATTTTCCTAACGCTTTAAAAGTATTCACCTCGTCAGCAAAGAAGTTTTCCGTCATTAATTGTTTTCGACAACCCTGTAAATAAAATTAAATTTGATAATTGACAGCCCTATAGTACAGCGCATCTATTACAAATGTTTGTGGATATTGACACGCATGTTGAACAAACATGACTTGTATGTTCCAACGACGTATTGCTGGTTTGTGTTGGGTGCATGAAGTGACCTTAAATAAACAATAATACGATAATATTGTATGCACACTCAATAGTCTGTTTGTAAGTTTACTTAGATTGCTATTACTATGTTAAGTAAAGTGAGATATTAGCGAGATACGATATTTCTTTCGTAATACGTTAATATCAAGAGAAAAAACCGATATACATAGGTAGGTACTCGTATCAAAATGGCGGCAAGATTCTTCCGTGACATTTTAATCTTCATAATTCTTAGCCAACCATGGTATAAGATTCAACTTAATATTGTATTTTTTAAATATACTTAATATTGATGCAGTCTACATTTATATGCAACTATAGAAATTTTAATTTACATTGATGCACGATTGGGTGTAGTTTAGACAATGTATGTCACGGAACTGTGTGTATAATTAATGTTAAAAATATATCTAAAAGGTCCTTTGTTATATAATTTTTTCAAATTTTTACACTGCTTAGGTACATCTATAGCTCTAACGATCTCTACAGTGGAAAAATTGCCCGTTGGCATTAACACTAATGCAAAATAACTAAAATTTTCATACTGTTTCCATAAAGAACATTGTCAGCGACACAACTCCTTCATATCATCTCGTTCGTATTCTTATCTCCGGAGGCGGAACAAGCTATATTGACACACGAGTCTCGTATCAGATTTGAGAGGTATGTATATCAGTTAAATAATAAAAATAAATCAGGGCGCATCCATATTTACTTATGTGTGTTGATCGTGGCGTGGAGTTCACTTGTAATGCTGGTCGATTTTATTCTTCACACTCGGAATTCAATAGCACAAATTTAAGTAATTCATTTAATTAATTTAAGTACTTTGTTCTTTTTCTAGTCTATTATTATTCCTATTGTTATATTCATTTGACGAGCCAATTTGTCCATAACCTTTATCTAGCGTAGTAAGCAGAAGGTTGTAGGATGAATTGTCAACTTTTCAAATTACGCATTTGTGTGCTGAATACAAGTGTAGTTCTACGTGTGGTGCAAAAAAATATTCATAAATGTAACTTCACGCTTGTATATATATTCATATAAATGTATAAATATTCTGCGTGTATGTATGTGTGTGTGTTCGTCAGTTGTCTCCTTACTATTGCACAGGCTTAAGTTACTAAATTACTTAATTATTAAAAATATCACCATAAGATATTATTTCGGTAGACCGCAGCTGTTTCTGTGCTGTGCGTAAAGCCGATTAGTGTGATTATTATCGTCAACGTGATTTTGACAACACTTTTCATATGTACTATGTACATACGAGTACATATATGTATTATTATAAAAGAATTTTGAACCGAAATTTATATTTTTAGAAGATCAGTTTAAATAGAGATATTTGTAACTCAGTTCTTTTTACCTATCCGTGAGGGCTATGGCTTGATGATATAATAATGAATACAACTATAGAATAATTACGCCGAGGAGGTAGGCAGAGGAGTGTAGTACGCCCCTTAATTTCACCACTTACGTTTTCTAGACTATAAAACCTGATTAGATTTTACTAGGACTACAATAAATCTATCAGATACTTAAACTCGAGATCACACGGGTATTGTAATAGAAGTGGGAATAATAGATCACCATTACAATGGTAACTCGATATGGTCTGATGTAGAGCGGCCGCTCCTGAATAGAGTACCGAAACTGTGTACCCTCTTCACCCTTTCACGACCAAACGGCGTGATGGTCCTGTTAATCCGGTGATCCCATATCTGTCAACGATCTTACAGTGCATTTGAATACCACATCGTGAATATAAAATTTTTCGGTTTCAATAACAAGAATTTGATAATAGGATTGATTTTTTTTTGTTACATAAAAATCGTGGGAAAGTTTGTACAATTTTAAGTGAAACTGAGTGTTATATTATACATATGTTAATCTGATTATACTGATTTAAATGAGCACGGAAATGTATAAGTCAAATTATGTACGTTATTTCAGATTTACAATCTGCAGTAGTTTTGAGTACCTACTAGTGTTTCGGCAAAAATTATTATTACAGATCATAAGCAAAAGTTTGGCGTATTACAAGTAGGAACCATTAACTTTCTGATCTGCATGTCATATGGACATATGTAATTTCTATTAAATTTAATTTAGTCGAGTATGGTACAATTTAATAGGTAACAATGAGACTGTCTGTTATCTAATCTGTGAAGAAGCGCGACAAAGTGTACCCTCCATAAGCGTAGTAACTTCGCTTCATGAGATCATAAACAACTCAAAAGACAGATGCTATCATTCAAACATTCCACGGTCTTTTGTGCGAGTGTTTAAATTAAAGATTAATTTACCATGGGAAGCGGGTCGTTGACCGCCACTCAATGGGACCAATTTGACCATATTCATGCGTGATGCTTTTCTATTTGGAGGGTTTAATTCTTTTGAGGAACGGGCCCGTTTTAATGTAAATAAGTGTAAACAATTGAATAGTCCGTGAAGGAACGCGGCGTTCGGTATATCGAGATAACTACATACATATGTCCGTACATGAATATTGAATAATGTTGGCCTATTATAATTATACATAGACAGTTACACAGCTCACAAATACTCTTTTTCTATACTATGGGTATAAATGCACCACGTCTGTGAGAACGTATTAACTAATTTACTTCTTAATTATTCTTACTACTACATATATTTTTAAGGGTAAATGACAATATTTCTAAACTAGATAGTCTGTGTTATGGTACGTTGGCAATGATAACCTATGTATATGTATATATACACACTTAATGTACAATTATGTTACTCTTCAATGTAAGATCGTATCATCTTACCTTACATTCAAAATGCTCTCGCTTTAAATAGTCCTAATTCCATTTGATAGAGTCGCTTAGAACATGTTAACGTCGTTACACAGTCCACTTAAACGTACTAAATGCTTATCTGCGCTGACCTTATCTATGCCGCGGTATTTACGATCATTTAGTCATGATGCCTTTCTCACGCGAAGAATTTTATTTGTCATACGCGGGGTGAAAGCCGCTCGCAATGTCCGCTGACCGCAGGTGTAGATTGATTAACGAAAATAACAGCATTTTGAAAATAGAAGAAAATTATTGATTTTTTATTAATTTTGAAATTGGAATAAATGGAGCATACCGTTTTGGTGAAATACTTATCTGCTGCGTATAACTACATATTAACTATGAACCTAAACAAATGTTGTGTTTATCAGTAAAACAATTCATGTGCAGGCGGATGACGACGACGATTATGATGATGATGATGACGTACAGCTGACGCCACTTAATACTTAATAAAGGGATGTGTCTTTTTATAATATTGTGTCTCACGTATTATTAATTTTTATTTACAATTTTGGTTCCGTGAATATTTTTATAACTCACATACATTATTATTATTATACTTTATTGTTATTATCCAGCATGGGGATTATAGGCATAACCCCTCGCGGAGGCCTTTGTCCAACACTGGACTGCAATAAGCTGGTGATAATGATGATACATTCTATATTTTATTCTACATTATATATAGTATGTTATATTCTACACCAAATTACAAAGAAACGATACCAGCAATCTGTAGTCAAGTGAACACACAATAAACAGACACAGAGAGTTATTTTATTTTATAATAATCGCATTGAATCGTAATATTAGACAATTTTTGGGAAGGTTTGTTTCGGCTTGTCTTTGTTCAGGAGCGATACAGTTGGAATATCGTTTAATCAAAACGATTTATTTGGCGTGTTTGATCTTTGACAAGACTGTATTTTTCGGTGCAGCAACGACCGACGGCTGATATCGGACGCATATCGCGCAGTCACAGGTCACACATCTGGACATGTTTAACGGATTACGTCGTGCTATGTGAGGGGTGATTCCGTTACGATAGCGCATTCAACGGCGTTCTACATATGTAAATAGTTTTATTTGAAGATACTGCAGGCATTCAAAAAGGCAAAGCAGTGATAGTCTGGTATTAAACTTTTGAATTCTTCCATGGATTATGTTTCGTATAAAAATTTACATGAAATTACAACTGGTATTTTTTATTATTATTGTTATACAATCTGTATTGTATATCACGGTCAGTCTTGTAGAGAGAGTAGAGTTAAGATTTATTTTAAGAAAATATTTAAAAAATAACAAAATATTTAAAAAATAATTTTTTATTATTCATTATAACATCAATAAATAATATTGACAAAAGGGTCGATATGACTGTTCCTATCTTCTGATAACGTCCTCCTTCATGCACTCATGGCGATTGCAGAGAAGTCGCGGTGAAGGATATCACCAAGTTGTGTATAAACACTTGCGAACAGTATAATAGTTAATAAGTTCTGTTATATACAAATGGTATATAAAATTTCTTAAGTTGTGGAATAACCATAATCACATCCACTCTTCTTCTGGGCGCGACCGTTCAGCCGCAAAGCCTTTGACACTGGGCTCATTTTTATGTCGAGGTGCACGGGAACGTTAGACGTCCCAACTGCCGTGATAGATTATGATTACTACAGATATGGCGCTAGAGAGGCTGTAATTTTAGGGTATAATAGGATAAAATGTACGAAAATGAAATATTTTATATCGTTTAGGGAAGACGGACAGAGCTTTCGAAGTATGTTTAGTTGTGACTTTGACTGATTGTTGGTCTCAGTATATAAAAAAAAAAAGAAGTTTCTAAAAATTTATCACTTAGTTCTGCTTTGTTTTTCCATTACTTCAATAAATTTTAAATGTATTTTAATTTATCCGTGTCTTTAAAAAATTAGATAATAGTCCCGTTTTGGAACAAGAATACTTATTTTTCAATTTAGATCATATTGTATTAAACTTCTTATTATGAGCGTCAAAATAAATATCGTGGTTTTGACTATCACAATTTATTTTCGAATTTCAAGCGTAGCTAGTTGAGGAGGGTGGGGTTATAGGTTCGTATTGAAAGACGAAATTAGTTAATCCACAAACTGAAAGAACAGGTATCAGGCTTAGCATAGTATTTTTCTACTAAAATATCCGGATAAACACTATTGCATCCAATGTGGTCACCCTTCTCGTACACGAATGAAACATTATGTGACAATGTGATACGTTTTTTAAATTCAAAATTATATTCAAGTCATTGTTACGTGTAATTTGATTTATACCCCCGTATATTGATGGCCTCTACTTATTATGCTTTTAATTTCGTAGAGGCCTTTTGTTGAAAACATTCATTTTGAAGTTTATGTAGTTTTGTGAAGCAATAATATAAATAGTTTTCATTCTGTTATGATGTTTAAATATCAAATTTAGAATAGGGTCGTACATTTTGTAGTATTAAGTTTAAGTTTAAGTTGTGTATAATATTGTTTCCTGGAGTTTTGTTATAATAGCCCTTTGTGCCTTATAAAAGTAAAATTTTGCATACGACATTTGCTTAAGATACTTTGCAACCAAGTAAAACCATAAGTTTACCACACGCATTAACAGGTCAACTAAACTTTACGACATTCTGTTACGGAATTTCGTAAAATTACGCAGTTCAATCCCAAAACGCATCTCTTCATATTAATAACTAGTCATTTAACTTAGTAAGTCTCAGCGTAAAAAAAATTAGAAAATTCAAGTTTATTATCAAACGAACTAGAACGGACGGACATAGCGGAAACTGATGACGCAATCCTTTGCTAAATGACCAAATAATCCTTAAACAGTACAGTCAAAATTATTCGTCACCCTTAGTCTAAATCTAGGTTACAAAGTGTGAACTTAACACCTAATAGCTTTATCTGTCGGTTATCCTAGAAACTTGGTGACAATATATACAACAAAATCAGTGGGAAATATTGCACATTCAAGAGCAGGTACTCTACCCTTAATTAATATATGTGCTATGGTTAATATGTCCTTGCTTGTCAGGAAATAAGTTTCTCCGCTTTATCCAGATGTCGTAAATACGTGTTCAAAAAATGAAGTCAATGTCTGAAATAACTAATACGGAACAATTTTCATTAGGTACGATAAACAGTTAGTAAAAAAAGCACACATTTTACCTTTGCAATGGTCTGTTACCTGATGTTATTATAATTGAAGCATTTCAAGCGAAAAAATATTTTTACATACCTATATTTAATTACATACCTATATTTTCGACAGGCTGAGAGACAACAAAATTCAAGTAGACGTTCTTACAGTTATTTGATTATATTTCGGTAGCAATCAGTATTTTATGTTCCAATGGCATTGCAGTCATTACAGAAACAAAAAACAAAAGCCTAAAAAACTTACAGCGTGGTTTTTTATTGTCCATATGACCCTTCCGTACCATTAACGACAGAATATCACCCGATCTTATCACATCACTGACTGATCCGCGTTGACCTCTATTACAATGCGCTGGTGTTGCCCGTCCATAATGAATAATTCACCTGAATTTTGAGTTTGAGTCCGAGCTATTTGTTCACCGTCGTCATGGTTAGTGTATGTTAATATGTCGATAACGTTTTCTCGTGTTTTAATGAATTTATTTGTGTTTTTTATTGAATGTTCAAGTGCTGTGTTAGTCAGACGGTGTTAAGTATACAATACAGATCATAGACAAGACGATAGATATTGCCATAGATAGTTTTGATGTTAATTGTAGTGAAGTTGGTTGCTGTCGATTATTGCTATATGCTGTTTTGCTACTAAGCTGTTTTGCCACTAAGCTGTTTTGCTACTATTAATTTGGTGTTTTGCGTTAGCTGTCACAAATTGTTTGATGCAGTAAAATAATTTTACATGTAGGTATATGACGCAGAATTTCAGTCATATTTATATGAGGCGATTGATTTCTAAACATAGATAGGAAATCCGATATAGATTAGATGATCAGCTAGTTCGTTTTTTTTTTCAATAGAAAAAAAATTAACTACATGCTTTTATTTTCTTCTAAAAAAATAGTTTTATTTTACTTTGACTGTTTATTATGTAGCTTAGTAAGTCCTTCGAAATAAGTTCTTTTTCTGATACATTTAATACATATATAGATATTGCAAATAATGTATAGTACAAGTATTAAAAAGTATTTAATAAATTTGCAATTTTACGTCTTGTTCTCACAATGAGAATATTTAATTAATTAATGAAATATGAACTGAATATAGTATACTTGTAGTCGTCGTAAAAGCACTTAAAAGTCGAGTGATTGCAAAAAAAAGCAGTCAGTCCGTGTCCCAGGAAAGGTGGTGGTGATTTGAACATTTCGTATGCGGTGGTCGGCCGTCGGCGACAGCTGCGGGCGCAGCTGTCGGCAAGGTGCGCGCACGTGTGACGTCCTAAGAATGCGTAAAATACAGAAGTTACATAAATCACAAATACGAATTATTGTGTTGTGTTATTTATAATTTAGAATACCTACGTATTATTATAATCACGACCGCGTTGGACCACAGCGACGCGACGTCTTGGTCAATGTTAACAATATCGTTCCTTTGTTCTGTGATAATTGATGGATGTAAGCAAATTGTCATTACATAAGCAAATACTTAATAAATGTCAGATTAAATCGTAATGTAGAAAATCTGGTGGGTTGGCCTTCAAATAACGGGTATATTTTTTTTGTATTTGTACCTAATCTCTTCATTCACCCGTCCCCATGTTATATGAAAACTATTGAAAATAGCTGCTTTCTTTACACAAATTACCATATCTATATCTTATATTGAATATAGAATAACTATACAATATGTGATAAATATGTGTAACTATATATGCTGATGACATAGGTGTAGCTATGATTTTTTTATCGCGGTTTACTAAGCAGTTAATGCAGCTTTCAATGCGTGAAACTTGAATTGACTTAATGAAATAAAATTATATGCGTTATGCGTACTCTACATGTGCTTTATTCTAAGGTTTCGGTTAACGCATATAGCGTATACCTACTACACGCCTGCGCACCCAAGCTGCATCCTTTTTTCTTTATTTTTAAATATCAATCGCCTTTATGCAATTCGTTGCGTTTGTTTTGATTCCCGAAACAAACTGAAACGAACTCAGATTGGTTTATGAATATCGTGTTATTTTAATACTTCATTTCGATTTCACAATTTCACTGCTCTATGCTATGTATATTTTCTAAGTGTATATTGTGTATGAACATACAAGACATACATATATGTTAACTTTGCTAAAATACTCACAGATTTATTCTAATGTCTGATAGCAAACGGTCCACAATCGTCATCATCTGTTGGACTAAGCAATGGACATTCGCCAAGTACACTGCAACACATTAAGCGGGGCTAGGAATATTGTACTGTAATTACGTTAAAATTCGTTTTAATTTATTCATATAATCGACTAGATCAGACAATTTATGTGCTTTGGTAAAAATATGTAGTTTAATTATAGCTTTTTCGAACGAAGACCATCTTAATTTTATAAAAGTTAAGCAAAATACAAAATACGTACCGACATGTACATCAGAAGAGACTGGATCCTGTAACAAATCTGCGGTAGACTACACGATAAAAATAGTCCAAGTGTCAACGTAACATAACATAACATGTTCAGACTTGTTTTAATGTATCTAAGTATATTAAGACCTCGGAATGTCTGGAGTGCCGCTGCTGGTTCTAGTTAAGAACTTTAAAATTAGTAGAGTTAGAAATATCGGTGAGCTTTTGCTTCGTTTACTGGTATTATTTGTTATTTTGTACGGATCTGTTTTCACCCTGTTTCAGATAATTGTGATACACGCAACAATAATAGTTTACATTAATTTCTATATATACAAAGACATATATACATATGTGTATACAATACTATGGGATAATAATACTAATACAGTATTTTCACCCACAAACGACATCAACGCGCTCAGACCAAGCGAAACTAATAAAATAAATTAAAAAATTTCAACAATTAAAGCTGATTGCTATCGAAGCAAGTTCATTACACTGTAAAGAATTCAAAATTATCACGGTATTATGTCAAATTAATTGGGTGTCACTTTTTCCGTATCAATTAGATTTTATCAATAGATCGCTTTCATTTACGACTTGCTCGTTATTTATGCAATTAAAATACCTCATCCTATCATTTTTAAAATGCTGAAGATACAAAAAATATCACAAAGTATTACCTTTATATACTAAAGTGCTCACTTGAAACTTTATCACGTAAAATATATGTGTATATAGCGTAAAAATTAATAACTTTTGCATATGTGCGTTTTACAGTGTATTATTTTTTGTAAGTCTCTACGTAGAGTTTTGTAATTAGCGTGGGTAAAGTTTCGCGATTCTGTAGTTGCTCAAAAAACGGTCGTCAAACAATTAAATCAACGATGTTTCTGGCAAAAGACACCTGATAACGTGCAAATTTTTTCGTTTTGACGCTCGTGCAAACTTTTTGTATACACCCAACCATTTGACACTGACCCACCTTTCCCCCCCTTATTACCTAAGAGACATGGTATTCTAGGTGAACTTGTAGTGTTTAACACGGGTCTTAGTGTTTCGGACGTTCCCACCGAGGCGAATGGACGGCCTTGTTGTATCGAATTGTGGCGGCATTAAAATGAACCTATTAAGATATGCCTGTTTTATTCGCCTTGTATTAAAAATAAGCCGCTGTTGATCCTTAGCGAATCATGTTTTTCTTCCTCTTATTGTTATAAATTTACTAGAATACAATCTTATATTTATATTAGCGGTAGTGACAGGTTTATGAATTTATTAGTTTGTTTATAAACTAGTTTGTCATATTCAAGTTTCGCACGTCAAATATTGATACACGCCTGCAAAGCTACACATTATACAAAGTTGTATGCGTTTTTAGGATTACATATCTTTTACTATAGCGACGAACGAATACAGGAAAATATTGACTGGGTGGTTTTCGTAATGTTCTTTTAAGCATTTATTTATTTGTTTTATTTACCCTTTACTGTACAACCTGAAACAAGGTAGATTATACAAGAGGAGGACTTAATGCCTAGTGGCTTTCTCTACCAGTCAACCTTTGGTGATAGTGAGAAATTGGCAGTAGGCGTAACAATAGGAAAACAATAGGAAAAAAAGAGGGAAACAAATGTATGTAAAATCTATTAGCATATAATAAAACAAAAATTATTCATACATATACACCGTATAAACAAACTTAATAAATATAATAATATTCAGTCTGTAAACTTAGCTGAAATCAAAACGACTAGGTTTCAAAAATATTCAAAAATAGCTACATTTTTTAAGTTCTTTATTCGTATTTTTCAGTCAATTGCCATACAATATGCACGGTAAGATACACTCATTGCATCTTTAGAGGCAATTACGTTTCAGACAAAACCCAAGGGACCGTTATAAAACTCTTTGTAAAAGATAACTTCTGTACAAAATTGGACAAAAGGCTGTGGAAGGCGGTGCCGATGTTATTTACGATGTACGGGAACCTCTAAAATTGCGTTCAGAAATAAAATAACAGGTTTGTTTGCAGCCAAAGGTGACATGAAGGCGTAACTAAAGTTACAATCGATGCATATCGCGAAGATCGCTTATTTATTCCATTTTGAATCTTAACTCTCGGTAATAGGACCCATATGAAGTGACATACATAGTTGGTCGATAAACGTTATGGTGATTACATTGTTCAGGTAAGTAATGCAAATAATTGTAAATAATGACAGGTAACAGTGAAAGAAATTGTTTAAAGAAAAGGAGAATGTTACGACTTTAGGTTACCGAAGCAATTTGCGTACTTCCGGATTTTTGTCACAGAAAAACTATTAAGGCATTTTTTATTCAAGCGAAGAGTGTAGCAGGCAAGCTTCAGATACAAATGTCCGCAACTGCCTCAAATAGGAATCAGTATGAATTTTTTTTAGAGATTTCTATGGATATCCGTATTTAATTTATATACATTGGTAAGGCTGTTTATATAATTTTGGTATGATTAAATTATCTACCAGCTTCTTTGACCTGCAGTTTTCTGTGACAATCCGTAAAAAGACACGTGCGTACACAGGAAATACATATGTATTGTACTAGCAATAATCGCTGTAAAATAAATCTAAAAACAAACTGACTGCCTCGTTGGTCGTGTTGGTTGCAAGTGCGACTGCCGATCG
>DWFO01002315.1:0-13964 GCA_018246595.1 Mimoniades nurscia nurscia | reverse complement strand
AACATCATCATTATCATCATCATCAGCCTATTGGAGTCCACTGCAGCACATAGGCCTTGAGGGGGAGGCTTTACTCCCTTGAGGGGATAGGTATGCCCATAATAACTATTTCTGAACATTCTCGGGGTAAATTATTTTTCTTTTTAAATTTCCTCAACAACTGATGAATTTTGACCGGCGAACTGTCTCACATATTTATCTTCGTTAAAACAGTTCGGCAGTACCTACACTAACTGCTGAGTGAAAATCGCTCGTGTTACGTTACTCCTCGAAAGTGAATCTAATCCCTTAGTAACGCGTACCTACTATAAACGATATGAATGAGACCACGCAATAGTAACACGCGTTTCTAGTTCTGCGAAACAGTCATCTCACTCGCATTTGTGGTTTTGATACGCTGTAAATTTTTTTTTCGATCTATGTATAGGTATTATCACCATTACCCCTTATATTACTGTCGCATAAAATCATTTTCGAAACTTTAGATATCATTAATGGGTATGTTTAGTTTCAGATGCTCATGACTTATTTCCGGTTAAACTGTACTTTACCTGTAAAGTACCTGTTTAACCTGTATATTTGTCGTGTCTTAGCTACATACTTCTGAAGGCTTAGATGTTATGAGCTGTCCGTAAAGTTTAAATCGATGGGAAAATGTATCATTGAAGCGTGTTATTATTGCTTTAACACTTGTGAAGAATTCTCTCACGCGGTCCATTTGACCTAATTTTTGCTTTATTTCGTAACACGTGTATAAGACGCGTACAGAAATAGTTAAGCGTTTTACGTGATCTTTCTGCATTTGGATGGATGGATTAACTTGTACATATTTTGTTTTTTGGTGTTAAAGGATTGATGATTTAGCCTTTTATAGTTAAATGTAAGGTATTCGCCGAGACAACGACAAACACGAGACTAAGACTTAAAATGTAAGCTATTAGTGAAAAATATTTTGATCCAAAAAAATTTACTGATAAGTTGAAAATTGACCAAGACCAAATATGTATATTGAAGATGTTGTCACTGAAGTTTATCCCCATAATTTGATTTAAATGGATGAATTAGGAGCAATGAATCTAAAGTTGGTTGCAACACTTAAATACTATATATGTAACAGCGTAGAAGACATAGGTATAGGTGCACGTGTCACATATCGTACACGAACTACATACATATATAGACATATGT
This sequence comes from Mimoniades nurscia nurscia, assembly GCA_018246595.1. Classification (NCBI taxonomy): domain Eukaryota; kingdom Metazoa; phylum Arthropoda; class Insecta; order Lepidoptera; family Hesperiidae; genus Mimoniades; species Mimoniades nurscia. The sequence goes on along the minus strand of DWFO01002315.1, from coordinate 12,776 downwards.
TTATAAGTGAACCATTTAGTCCAAAAAAGAAAAATATTGTCTCATGCGTATTTTTGAGATACCATTTTTAATTTCAGACACATATACCGAGAATATATACGAGTACAACGAGAACAAGTACAAAGAAAGTTACGGAACATTCAATGACACATTCGATTGGAAATTTAGAATACATTTAACAATTTGCATAATCATCAAGCTACTAACGTACATAATTCAGTAACGTTGCTAGAGTACCTACCGGTTAGTTATTTTAACGTTTTAACCGAATGTTTAATGGGCTTACATTTAAGATCGGGTTACTTATGGGATGTACGACTTTAAAGATGACCCAGTTCTGTGATCTATATTCCTGTGCTATTTTGGAGTACGCATCTCTGATCTAATTGAAGACTATGACCTTAATCTTTTTAACGAATTGGCCTGACTTTTTTGTCTTTGTTGCATATGCTTATATCGCGTATGGTTATATGTATTTTTGAATAATGTATTAGTATTTTATCTTATTTGCTTATGAAATTTAACTGAATTCAAAGCGTTGTGTCACCCACCTAGTGTAATTGCAGTTAAAATTGTCATGATTATTAAGAAACTAACGTTGTGTAATATTTGTGAATACTCGAAAAATACATATGTACCTAAAATTACCTTGGTATATGTACATGAATAATATAAGTTAAGAAACATATTGATTATTCTTGAGAATGGGGTTAATTGTAACTGGCTGATTGATTACAAATCCTTACTTTGTAATTTTTATTGCCTCTATGCTTTGATTAGCACTTTGACCTATAATTTTCCACGTAATATTACGTCGAGCACCAGGGCTGGAGTCGAGGGTAAAAACTTAGATTATATGAACACGTTGAAATATAGACAACGAGATTTGGGTCATTTAGGATACTACAATTTTTTTAATGAATTTTTTTATACGTATTGAATTAAAAATATGCAATACATAAACGGTGTCTCAGTCCAGTGCTCGGTGTAGGTCTCTCCTGAGAAGTTTATGCGGTTTGGCGATCACAAGTTAAATACATCAAATTGAAATTATTGTACACCAATATATACAACTGGAGCAAAAAAGTCGTTTGTCTTAACAAAAAAAAGTAGGGCAATGATATAAGCTCAACTGCGCGGGAGTTGATCTTCGAAGGGGCCCAAGGCCGTTGGAAAAGTTCCAGATCTTTTTTCTATTTTATGACGGACTTTCGTTAAGCGGCACTATAGTTTATTACTTTGCATGAAACACGTCATTATATATTTTTTTATTTTGACCGATGATGTGCCTCAGTTAGTCACACCTGGCTCCTTAAATAAAAAACTTTCGTCCGTTGCTGCAAGGAATTTGATACAATACAAATTATAGCTTAACAACAAAGAGCACCTCGTATATTTATATTTTCGCCATGTTGCAACCTGTCTTCTATTGTTACCCATGTGTTAGCCATAGGGACATAGAGTGAAAAACGAGCATGTATATTTTACGAGATGACCTCATCGTCAGACCAAGTCTTGGTCACTTCACCCAGAAAATTATTATTTATATCGTGTTCACACGTTTTTAGAACGTTGCCGTAGCACTTGCCCCTTGTGTACAACCGGTTTGCGAATTAAAACTTCTCGGTAAGAAATTTACAACAATTTTTTATCTCTCAATCATTTTACCGCCATTTTGGGGCTCTGATTTACCAACCAACTTGTCTTATTCTCTTCATTGTAATTAACGTCGTTTACGCATGATATTTGTATATTTTCTTACGTATTAATGGTTTTTAATATAAACTCTCACTTCGGTAACCTTTATTATAAATTTACTGAGACTGATTTACCTATAGTAAATAACTATAATAATTTTCTTTCGTCGAAATTATGAATCGATTTTAATTATTAAGAACTGGTTACATACTTGTGTATATATTGGAATAATCTTTGTATGTGAATTAAGTTTTAAAATACTATGTAAATAAACCGGTTGTAGTTTGAAATAGGTTCATCATTTTAAAATTTCGTGAATATATTCGTAGTTATTTGAACCAATGCGGATTTTTATTGCGTATGGCCCACAGCTGAATCTATTTCTGTTAACTTTCTGCCCTTCTCGTCTAATATTTTAATGTGTAACGTTGAAACTTACTCCAGCCGCTTGAACTGAAAGCGACAGTTCTACGACAGGCACTCCTTCCCGTGAGTCATTCTGTGCAAAATGTGGAGCTCAGGTTATTTGTGCTTCATTGCCATTTACAATAACTTCGGTCTTCCAGTAATCAAGATTTATGCAGATAACACAAAATCGCCTTTTTGAAACGAATGGAGAATGCCTGTTTTGAAGGTGACGACTGGGTGACTTCACTTCAATTACAATAAATCTGTATTTTGAAAAAAAAATGGTTTTCGTAATATTTTTAAGGGCGTTCGTTGCATTGAAAATCCAACCGTATATCATTGATATTATTGTCATATACGATTGAAAGTAACCATTTTGACTTAAACCATAACTTAAGACAGCTCATAAATCATCGATCGACGTGACGTTCATTCAATCGATTATGTTATATGAACATATAACATGATAAAATATGGTTTTGAACATAACTGAGTAAATTTTTTCGACAAACGAACTGTAAAATTAGTTGTCTGTAGCCAGTACCATGTCTTTGAAATATGTGCGTTGAAACACAAATTGCTTTTAAAAAATTGCTCTATAGTAAAAATAGGTAGTGATGGTACTGTCATATTTGTTTTAACGTAACAATGTTCGGTGAAAAAGTTTGCTTGATAATTTAATAGTATCTTCAGTTTATCCTGTCACAGAGTACGTACACTTCAGAGAATCATTTCCTATGTTATTATTGTTAGTCGCGACCGCAGTGTGCCTTCTTGTATTTCAATGCGAATCTAGTTCTTCAACATTGCTAAGCAGTTACGCGACGCGTTATACGACGCAGCGCTGACGCTGTAACGCGATACAAATGCCCAGCTTTCAAACGGATTTCTTTATGGATATTGAACACGTAGGGAGTTCTGGGTGGCGGCATTTGACACGACCTTAAAAATGACGTTTCTCTTTGATAGATCATCGTCGAAAATAAATATAACTTCCTGGATCAAATTCGATTTATAATACGTAATGTATGAACGCAGCAATAGTTGTGTAGTCGTGACAAGAGAAAGAGCAATATCACAACTACCAAATGTCATATTTAATAATGACATTCAATGAAAATGACGTATCATTTAAGTTTACATGTAGTATAGTTCCGAAGTTGAACCTTGTTTCTGGGTTGTAAGGATGATATTTGTTATTAGAGAAAGATACGACTGAAAATCGAAATTTCTAGTGAAAATGTCTATTGTCTTCATGATTCCTTTTGATGCAGAGATTTGAAATATTAAATGATTTGTTGTTAAATAATGTATCTGGCACGAAACTCTTATGCTCTGTTAACTCAACTCACTGTACATCTGTATGTACCTTGTTTACGACACGGAACAACTGTTGCGCTAATCCATTAACGCGCAAACCAGTTGGAGCGTCATTAATCTGCCTGCAAAACTTATAAACACCAATCCCAAAAGCCTTATATGACACTGTATTTGGAAAACAAATGAATGCGCTAATTAACTCGTTATGCATAACAATCCTAGTGCAAAATTGGGCAGTGTACCGTAAGTATACATATCAATATAGCAGCAATGTGTCAAAACTTTAATAGTTATGTAAATTTCTTGTGTCACCACAATGGGTGACCACCTTTAGGAAGAAAGTCAATGTCGAACGCAGATAATGTTTACAATTTATGGCACATAGATAACGTGACACAAACAGATTTGCGCCGTGAATGAATGTACAATTATTTTGAGCAGACAGCGAGTTTGGATTTGAATTGACTAATAAACTTCCGTCCAGTGCCCGTTCTACAATGTCACGCCGGTTTCTCCGGCTTCTTTGTCTACGTTATCGCCCGTCGTTAATTGTATGCACTTACTTGCTTTACTTGCGATGTGATTGTGTATTAACTGGACAAAAGGTTACCTAAATCTCTTTACAGTCCACCTCATTGTTTTGATGTTTTGATAGGTACCTACTTAAGTTTTTCAAAATATCCGTCGAAAACATCTAAAGATTAACATGTGTATTTAAGCTATCATACTATCATCACTCACACACACACAAAAATGTACATATGTAGCGGTTACAAATACACATCTATTTATATTTGGTTTTCTTAGAAAGAGATTCTTCGATACTCTATACAGGAACAGACGTTGTGTATTCACTATGTGAAACATTCGCTGGTCAAAGATTTAGTCCGTGCGTGGTATTTGTATGACGACTCGTTTGGCATATTAGTCACCGTGGCGGGCTGTCGTGCAAAAGGTCTTGGATTCGATTCCTGGTATAATGGTATAATAAATTAAGGTACTAATGCTAAATAAATTAAGGTATTATTGGTGTGAGCCCACCCCCCGGGACAGGACGTTAGTTCCGATGGTTATATGTATTATATGCTTATTTTTGTGTGTGGCCATGGTACCAACGAAAAATTGATTTCTCTGTGTTAATAATGCCTATGATGTTTTAACGAGGTCGACGCGTCTCATTGTTGGCGTGACTGATACAATTTGTAAGTTTCGTCAATTCTTTGTTATTCATCCTTTGCTATCAGACAACAGATATACATTTTCAAAATTTGTCAAGTCTTATTAGGTACTCTCATGTATTTAAATCATTAATGACGATGGCCTATTTTTTGTCAACGGTTTTGAAATTCTTAGCTATTGGTTTACTAAGTACTATGTATTTGAAGAAAAATTTTGCTTTCATGGAATCCACTCCAAAAATGCAAATATGAACTTTATTGGTAGATATATCGATAGACTAAATCGTTTACTTATTCACAGTGTATAGTACTTTCTTCATTACACAAATCAATTTATTATACATCTTTACATAACACAACGACACGGTCTGACATTTAAACACTGGCGAATATTGTTTCTTGCCAATTTTTTGCATCGACCTATTGAATAACTGCATATTTACACGTTCGCTTAGCTTCTTTCTCACATCGATACATCATTCAGTCGATATCCTCACTGTGGAACATCGCCAGTTATGCAATGGTGTGTTAAATAATAATAAAAATGCCTCATAAACACGAATACGCTTTACAATCAATTACTTTTCCTCTTTGAGTGTTTCGTAGACAAGAGTGTGAGTGAACTTCGACCTCCGTGCATCGTGATGTCATAAGGTTGTCTCGTTAAAAGTGCGTAAGTGAAAAATTGTAGCTGCTGTCCCTAGGGTTGGCAGTATATCTCAATTTAACATAATAATTAAATAAAAATATCTATTTGCCACCCTGTCTTCTTTAGTCTAGTTTTTTTCTAAGATAAATCAAAAATATATTTTTTCATATATATAAAAGTAACATATATATATATAAAAGTAACTTCACGCCTGTAATCCCCGAAGAGGTAGACAGAGGAATGTAGAACATTCCCACGTTTCACCAGTTATCATATTTATATAAAACATCATAATTATCTAATAAGCAATATTATGTAGTACTCGTGTCATAGGTGTTTTCTTAAATGCTCAATTTGATAAAAATGTTAGTAAACTCAAACATTTGATAAAGCAAAATCTAATTCACCGTCTCAGTTTTAAGATAATGTTTTTTTTTTCATTTACGTAATATCGTGCTTTCCGTATCTAAACTACTTTTATGATTTCAATGGTTTTCCTCGTTGACATCTTCGTTTAATCTCGATTACAACTGCATTACGCACATAATTTTTACATAGTCAATAAAATGTCATATATCACAGCTCCAGAGAAATGAGTCACGCCAGAAACATGAAAGATTAAATGTACATATTGTTTCATATCAACTTTAACGTCAGAGTTGGAACACTAGTTGATGCTGAAACAACGCGAAATATAATCAAAGATAAAGAAAGGCGTGTTAATAGCGCTGTTAAAAACAATTTTAACGCTTCGCTAAAAGCTGGCTGGTAACCAACTATACAGCGCTGTAAACATTATGAGCGGTGCGGTATAACTTTGGTAAGGCGTTCGAATCTTATCTTAGATCATATTTTAGATCGTAATAAAACAAAAATTGCGTAACAACGTAACATCACGCCTGTAAGCCCTGAAGAGGCAGGCAGAGGAATGTATGGCGAGTCTATTGTCATGTACCGGGCAAATTTCCAGACTCCGAGTCACTACTACAAAATCTAGATTAGAAAAATCCAGTAGTGCCAGACCCGGGAATTGAACCTAGGACCTCCCGATCGGCAGTCGCGCTTGCAACCAACACGGCCAACGAGGCAGTCAACAACAATTAATGCAATTTTTAACGTATGTACTTTTATTAATGATGAGACAGTGGCAAAACTTCATTATTAAGTCATAGCTGGAAACGCATTACCGCAGCAACTCGAAAAGATGTAATTTTTTTAATCACAATTATTAATCACAATATTTTTGATTACAATACTGCTCGTGACAATGAACAAAAACTAACGAGATTGGTTGAATTATAAAAAAAACAACACAAAAATATCACTTCATATCAAATGAGATACAAATACGGCTCATTATTATCCTAATAAAGCTTAATAACGACTCATAACCGCAAACCGTACCGAAACGCCTAAGCCACAGAACGACAGTTTAACAAACTTTTGTAAGTTGGTTAATTTATGCGGAGAGGTCTCGAACGTGACTTAGATTTCGCAAAACTAATTAAAAGAGGTTGTTTATGCAGATGCCTTAGAATTAAATAGGTTGCTTAGAGCACACCGCTTGAGTTTGGTTGTGTAAGTAAGTATCAAGCAGATCACTATAATACAAGATCTCGACTTCGAGAACTTCTTATAAGAAGTAAATTTGAATACAAAGTTTAAAGGACCAGATATAAAACGCCCCAGAGGGGATTTTCATCATAATGTCCACGCTAGTCATGCAGGTTGCAGATCGCAGAATAATCTTTGCGTGAATGACGATCAAGAGGATCTAGGATCGATCCTCGGGTCTGGCAAATTGTTTTTAGGTTAGTCGGGCTTGAATTTCGAATAATACGAGTAGTACAGAATCAAGATTTGTGTCTGTTGCATGGCCATATATGCTTGCTCACTATTCTATGAGATGTATATGGATATAAATTTGGGAGAGTCATCACACTCGAATACCTACCCCTTCTGCGAAATATAGGCACGATGATATGCTACAAGTCCGGTTTCTTTTAATTCATTTTTGTTATCAAGGAAGGAGCGAACCAACATATTTTATTTCCAGACATTAACTCAAGCAGTGAAAATGGTTAAGGTTCTATATGAAATCGATGTTTGAAAGGCTACTTCTGATAATTTTAAATCAGTTAGTAGAAATACATAACAGTGCAACATATAATAACATCTTGGAACAGCTCCACACATACTATACTATACTATACTATAATATACTATACATACTATACTGTCTTTAAATTGGAAAACAACAGTAAACGTACCGTAGACATAAACGTTACAAGGACACTACCTCGACGATAGTGACTTACCGTGACTTAAAATTCATGGAGCATAGGAATCAATTTGTGTAAATTTCCTTTGTGTTAATAATTACGTTAATAAGGATTTTAAAATTTAATTAAACGGTGAAGTGGCTGGCAGATGTTGGATACGAAGAGCTGAGAATCGAGCTCAGTGACGTGCTATTGGAAAGGATCCAGCAGTGGAGGGGAATAGTCTGATGATGATGAAGGGATTTTCCGATTATTAAAATTATTATTTTGCTATTATATTTCATGATATACTCGTACCTTGATATATCATGATATATTATATTTCATAATAGGTATATCTTATTTATTTACAGTATTTGCATATTGTATTAAGTTTTATTCAACGTTGTTACTGATTTCGTAATACTTTTGTAAAAGAGACATAAAATTCTCAGTAATTCAGAATGAAAAGCATATTAGTAATGCAATATTTATATTTTAAGTACTTAGCATCTTAATGTCAAATATGGTTTAAGTGTAGTAATTAGGGAGAAATGTATGCTACAGACATATTTGATGTTCCAATTCCTATCAATCTCACTCGAATAAATGGTGTTAATAATCAAAAGACATTTCAGACATTTTAGTTTTCATATTCCCCCAAGAGAATGTCACTGAAGCAATGGTTTATGTACTACGGATTTATCATTTTCGTTCTATTCCATCAATCGTATTGCATAAACTCTCGCGGGAAATAAAGATATAATAGAGTTTTACGATTTCTTGGCTCCTCTGAATTATTTTCACATTTCTTCGTAAAAATCTTTATAGATCTTTGCTGTTGTTGTACCACACTCTCCGGTGAAAGGTTGAATTTTGTAAAGTTTCAAAACTTGGAACCAATTAACTGTTTTCGGTTGACCAAAAAATTCCCTTAAAGGTCAATTAAAATGTAAATTGTTGTATGAATTTTAAGTCGACTTGAATTACATCATATCTTTTGGATATTCCATACACTCATTGTTCAGTAAAATCAGTAAACTTTATTGTTGATAAAGTCAGTGAATACTAATACTAGTGAGTAGGTACCTACTAATACTAACCGAATAAATGCTTGAGTCTATTTAGAACAAACATAAATATAAGATAAGATATCATATTATTATATTAATATTTGATCTCAATTTAAGGTATCACTCAGTCACCATTCTATCACTTGAGTGATGACGAAGATTAAGAGCCAATAGTAAAGATTTCGGCGTTCCAAATATATTAGAATTAGATGTTGTTTACTGTAATCATAGAAAAAAATCATGAGGACTATTCACAGGAGTTTTTTTGTTGTTTTGGTAAAAGATTATCTGTGAAACAATGTTTGAACAATACAGTTATGAAAATAATACACATACCAAAATAAATTCAGCCCGCCGATTATCTTATTATTACAAGTAGTTGATACATTAATTATAGCATAAACCAGTGATTCTCAACCTTTTTTTTGTTGCGGCACATATTTAACGATTTCAAAATTTGGCGGCACACAAAGAAAAAATAAAAATTATTTACTTACTACAACACACTACAGGTCTTAATTAGCAGTTCTATGTAAGCCTGTATGTATATCACCGACGTACTTTATTCAACATGAAAGTGTGCCAAATTTACACACACACACACACACACACACGCATGCACTCAAACACGTACACAATTACAAACATATACACTATCTATATACTCATATACATATATATGTAGTATGTACATGTGTCTCGTAGACACCTTAGATATAGTTCCTTATCCAACCGTCATATATATCAAATATATTTTGCTTCTAAAAGATCTTTCTTTAGCATAAAAGCCAACTTGTATGCACTTATCTATCTGTGTCTATATGTGTCCTATCGCGTGCATTACATCCGTATGATACCTTAGTAACAAGTATTATACGGTATTAAAAGTTGAAGCCGTACATTAAACTCTTGTTTTTATTTTTATTACATCTAGAGCATTTTATAGTGAAAGGCGTAACAGAAAGTAATTTCCAATTACAAGTTAAAGTGAATATTACGTATTAATTTACATAATAGTCAGAATCTGTACTAATGAAACCGTAGGTGACCGACGTCTTCTCCGTCTTTCTCTCTCTCACACCCTCTCTCCCTCTCTGGCCGCCATTAGAAAGAAAACCGAAGCGGTAATTGCAGTAAAATTTTCTCTACATGTCTTTAGATAATACGTAGTTTGTGAGTGGTTACTACATCGGGGGTTTTGCTGAGTTTGCACTCAGATGGTCGTGACTTGTCCCTAGATATTATTATTATACAAATTTTTCATGTTACATCGTCACCAGCCAGACAAGTTTTATATTCAGCTGAGAATTTTTTATTAGCTCGAACGCAAACAATGCTAAAGCATTTTAAAAGGAAGGCAGTCGAAAGAGTAGCGTATGTGAACACAAAAGAGTGTAAAAACAAAAACCGCGTAATATTTTTTCCGTCTTACAGCCGTTCAATGAAATGTATTGGAATAGCTTTAAGCTGCTGGATTTATAAACTGCTAGCAGTCGTTTGCAAATAAAAATCATACGTGATTCAATTTGAAATTTCATTTATTTCGGGCTCGTAGTCATAAAACATTGTTCGCCGACGTGTTGATGTATCGAAATCGCTTACAGAAATATCACTCTAGTGTGAACACAATAAGAATTATTATTGCTTAAAAATAGGATTGTGAGCGCATAAAGAAATCCCCGGAAAATGTAGCAGATTGATGCTAAATCACGTTCCTGTGAAAGCGGGAAAAGAAAAAAAACCTTTTTATTAGCTCTCAATGTAATTCAAAACTCAATAAAGCTTACATTTTCATCAGACCATTTTCACGGAATTATTGAATTGTTTCAAGATTAGTAAGGTTCCTACTAAATGGTCTCACTAAAATATATAATCGATTATAATAATATTCCACTACATGTGTATTGGTAATTGTCGTTATTGTATAATGTAAAAAGTAACATCACGCCTGTAATCCCCGAAGAGGTAGGCAGAGGAATGTAGAACACTCCCACCACGTTTCACCAGTTACTTTTAAGTCCCACGATGTACGAGTATAATATCAAATAAAAAAATAACAAAACTAAACTTATAACAAATGTACTTAATAAAATATATAAAGAGCAGGCAATATAATATTGTCATGAGAATAAATAGAATAATATTTTATAGAAGTATTTTTCTAACACTAATGGCAATAGAGTCATGTAAGAAGATTTGTTGACTTGTGTTGCCATAATACTGTTCAAACTGGAATACGAGACTACAAGAATTGTTTTAAAAACTGATTTGTAGCGGAAATAAGTAAAGCGATGCCGCGCTGACAAAAATTTGAATATAACATATTGTGACCGAATGGTCGACGTACGAATGGAGATATTGTATTAAATTACCACTACGCTTTTACTCTTCAAATATAATACAAAACATTTTACATCTTAGTCTTTATACACTATTTTTTAGGTTGGCGCGAATTGTTAAAATATGAAAATAAAGACCGAAAAACAACTTGATGGAAGCATTTGCGAGCCTTTACAGAGTAATCTTACATTACAAGCATTTGCGAGCTTTTGCAGAATAATTTTACATTACAAAGTTTCTTCTTATATACAACAATCACAGTATAATTCATCTGTGATTGGCTCTGTGAATAATTATTTAACTATGATGTATTCTTTTATTTATATGATTAACAATTTTTGTATTATTATTAATATTTGTTAGAAAAATCCATACAAATGTCGGTACACGAATTGAACTGTTGTGTCATATTCATGAATAGAAAAAACACGTCTTTGTTTCCAAAGAAAAAAAAATAGTTTTCTTTTTGTAAACGGCTGCACTAAGCGCATTATTCTGCGGGAACCGTGCAAAAATTTAATACTTTTAAAGCACAGTACTCTGTAGAGACATGCATACGTAAAGAGAATTACATTTTTGCATCCATTTGTCAGTTGTTACGACGGTGTTATCGTTTAAAAATACGCAAAAATTCAACATTTTTTATACAAATAAATACCACGTATGTGTACGTATTCGTACGTTCATGAACTTTTCTTTAATTTCGTTAATAACAAAGCGTCTGAATTGAATTTCAGCTGTAATAAGATATGAAAATTATCAATTAAATGGCAATATTTTATTAATACTTTAAGTGGGATTCACACCAACAAAAAAATGTTTTCGACTGCCTCGTTGGTCGTGTTGGTTGCGAGTGCAACTGCCGAACGGGAGGTCCTGGGTTCGATTCCCGGCTCGGGCACTACAAAATTTTCTAATTTACATTTTCTAGTAGTGGCTCGGAGTCTGGATATGTGCCCGGCGTATGGCAATGGGCTCACCACGTATTCCCTAGTGGGACGTAAACGTAACTTCGAAGATTACAGGCGTGATGTTACGTTATGGTGCAATCCGACCTTCAATGGCTTGTGTGTTAACACAACATAAAAAAAAATATTACTAATGCTTGTGTCATTCTACATAAAACATAGCATAGGTAATTATATAGCCTTAACCCTCTGATTCAGTGAGGCGACCCGTGTTCCAACAGTAGAATGATAAAAGGGTTGGAACAAGAATTGTGTGTACACATATTTCAATAACATTTAATGTAAAGATTTTATTTCTGTAACTACTTCATCGTGTATGTAAATGTTGGGAATCTAAATTGATATACTGATATTACCTGTCAATCAATCACTTGAACAATGGAGTGTGAATGATTGAATAAACTACCAGTGCTAGCAATACATGATGCATATGTCGATTTAATTTTTCGAACGCTAATGCCCTTTGAGTCATCTTCGAATATTGAATGTCTACTACTGCATTAGCATAAAATCAATTATGGACAACTCATTCTGAGTATGATATTCATCTATAAAAAGCGTGTTAACAAGCTTTTGTAACATCAAAAACTGGCAAATCCCTTGTCAGTTATAGTCAGCCAATTAGGATTAACTGTAATATAAGAACATCCTTAAAACTATTTTTATTTTTGCACTTCTGGAAGGAATTAAGATATAGGAGTAATAAAAATTTTCAAAGGCCAAAATGTGTTGTTAGCCCCACTTTATCTACTTAAACAAAGTGTAAACTCTATATAACGTCACTCGATTTAACGACAAACTCCCTAAAGCGTCGAAATCACTCGCCTTTGGTTGGTTTAGCTTGTCTTCCATACAATAACACACTCTATATAGCATTACAT
>DWFO01002314.1:0-13965 GCA_018246595.1 Mimoniades nurscia nurscia | reverse complement strand
CAAGCCCCCCCCCCACGCTTTTTGTACAATAATATGAATTTTTCAATTGATTTGAGTATTATTTTCAAATTTTTAGTGCAATTAGTTTTAAAAGCGTGTTTTTTTAGTTTTTTTTTAAACTATACTTTTTATACTATTATACGGTCTGTACTTCGACTTGGTTTCGTCGTCGTTTGGAAACGCTTGTTCTTACTTGTAAAAGCTCTTGTATAAAGTATCATTTTTGCCGTTTTTTGAACAAAAGCACGCAATATACAAGCAGTTTTTTTACAAAGCGTGTTTATTCAACCCAAGGTACACAAGCAAAGGGTGAACGTACAATGTGTTCAGTATTGTATCAGCTCGCCAAAAAGGACCTTTTCGAACAATAACCATATTGTTACACACTCGAAGTTTCAAAAAGCAAGCCTAGCCCCAAGCACACGGGGAATTGAAGAAAGGGGTTGAGCGTAACAAAGTTACGTTGCGTTAATCTCTTAGAACCGGCGACCTCTGTCGTGTCGACACGATTTAAGCGCATACCTCACATTAATACTGGCCCCGGGCAAATCTGGTAAGTACCCATGTATCTGCAAATAACGCTGAAGTATTCCATTATATTGAATCCTTGCCTCTGGCGGGGGCGCGTCCGCTTCCAATAAACAAGACAATATACTAACGCCGGCATGGACTGATCCCAAGTTTGTTTTAGTCGGCCGCGGTGAAATATGTATCGTGCATGTACATATGTACCTTTGCGTGAGCCTTTATGTTTTCGGTCGCTTATATTAATACACAAAGGAAATAAAAAAAAGCGAAATGTTACTAGAATGTTCTGTTTATACACACAAAGGCATTTGAAGAATTGACTATACGGTTCGAAAAAATATACTTTCATCTTTGAAACATTTAGTTGTCAATAACAATAGCACAAAGCTAATTGTACCTACTGCGTCTTTACGCCACTTCCCTCGTACTGCTGGTTAAGGTTTTATTCATTATCATTAGTCTATTCTAGTCCACTCACTATGAACAGGATCAGGATGCAGGACCCGTAATATTCACACTAGGCATGCGAGTTAGGGATTGCAGAGCACAGCTTTTCGCAACAACTACGCAGCTGCCCGTAGACAGCCGCGGCATTTAGCTGTGATTAGGCAGGACGCGCCATACCGCAATCTGCCATCGCTGAGCTTAGTCGCTTCTTATGCCCTGTATCCCGGCACAGGATCGGGGAATGTATTATTACTCCGCTCCGACACGAAAATTTATGTGTTACACATTTTAGTGAAATCTATGACACTTGTCCATCATTGTGTATTTTCATAATTAGCACCGTTTTTCCATATTAGACCTCCGCCTCAGTATTCACTCTTAGAGCGTTCGCCATTCTTTTACGCAGTTTAAGCATGTTTTGTTTGGTCATCATCTTCCACTATAGGCTTCCACTTCCATGTTTATTACATGCCATTTCTCTCCACCAGTATAACTCCAAATTATTATAACGATTCCTTCATAGTTAACTTTTGTGAGGATTATGGGCACAACCCCTCAAATGTTATATCTCGCAGTGGACTCTGATGATAATGATGAAAATTATACAAAGTATATTTTTATTCGTATTTATGTAGGTATTCTAATCAGATCAAAAAGCCCTACTAGGGCACACGATATTGATTTAAAAAAAAATGTAACGTTATGCGTGTATCCCCCTGAAGGGGTTATGCTAAGCGTAGCACTCTTCTATTATTATATCTAATAAGATATTATTATTATACGATATAACGACTATGTAATTAATAAAGCATCGACATTATTATAATAGAGTATTCGGTGGGAACGAACAATTAAATACCTTTTTTTAAATTTTTACATAAATATCACGTGTTTACTCTGATAGAGCTCACATATGGTTTTACTAAAAACACGAGCAAAAAATCTTAAGGACCAGCGTGTGCTAACTCTTCGCACTTAAGTACACTTCAGAATTGATATTTATGGTTTTGTTTAGATCCGTGTGTTACTTTCCGTGGATTTCGAGTGATACTTCCGCTCATTTGTTTCGTATTTAAACGTGGTTACTTTAAACCGTTTGGTACGTGCGAAATACTCATGGGACATATGTGATATTTCTTTCTGATCTCCTTAAGAGACTGATTGCTTGTCCCATAGGAAGCACTTGAGGAGCGCATGTACAATTGCCTATAAATATTCTTGTTCTATCTGAAATAATTGTGCATTCACTGCTACGTTGGTTGAAAGCGCGACTGCCGATCGGGAGGTCCTGGGCTCAAATTCAAGTCTTCAATTACTGGATTGAGATTTAGGTTTGGCTAAGATTTTAGTGCGTCCAGTGTATGGCAATAAACTCACCACCTATTCCATAGAGGGACGTATATGTAACTGGTGACACGTGGAATTGTAGTACACTTCTGACTACCACTATTTGACCTTCCAGGCAAGATATTCTGTTTAGAATCAGATATGCATGAATACTTTTAATGATCACTTTCCTATAAAACACAACAGTACTTCAGTTTTATGGAACCGTGACATTGATGCAATACACAAAATTACGTTTCCAGCGAATATCTCAAATGGAACACAGTTACTTAGAAACTGTCTTCAACTCAACATTCAATATAATAAATACCTCGTCTATCACGCTTCAAAGAGTCGCAGCCACTTGTAATAAACACATTGGAACACTGAGCGTCCCGAGAGGAACAGGAAGCGCTCGGAACAGATTCCGGGAACGTTATTGTGTAATAATTACTTATACCGCACTCAAGCGTTTCGTTTCTGGCGTGCTTAGTATGGAAAGGGCTTTTTAATGTTCATTCAACTAGGTACTGTATGATTTTGATTACGTAAAGATTGTTGGTTTGATGGAAATGATACAGAAATACATAATATAGTATAGCTATGGATAGAGTTGACGGATCGCTTAGTGATTTGTGACTGCTGAAACCGGGATGTACGATCTATTCCCAGACATGACATTTATGTAATGCAAAAGATTTTTATTGTATTTGAGTGCGTAAAAGTAGTTATATAAGTATGTATTAAGAGACATTATGTGTGCAACTTATAAACTACTTGGTTGACATAGTATGTATGTTGATTGACTATGGATAATATACCTAGGATACTAAAAAAAAAAGTAACATCACGCCTGTAATCCCCGAAGAGGCAGGTACAGGAATGTAGAACACTCCCACGTTTCACCAGTTATTTTTAAGTCCCACGATGGAATAGGTGGTGAGCCTATTGCTATATACCGGGCACATATCTAGACTCCGAGTCACTACTAGAAAATCTAAATTAGAAAATTTAGTAGTGCCCAACCCGGAAATCGAACCCAGAACTTCGTTCGGCAGTCGCACTTGCAACCAATACGACCAATTATGAATTACATAATCATACCTATACGCAATAAATATATATTTATACAGATAATTGTAAGTTTTACACTCAGATAGAACAAGTGCTTGTGCTCATCTCATACTTATTTTTCCCGGGGTGTAAATAGAATACAAGAATAAATAAAATAATCACAAAAATTGTTAACATTTTAAGCAATGTGCTTCAAATGAATTGTCTGTCAAAACGAAGCATTTGGTAACAATAGGCAGATATTGGAAATATTATTCATTTAAATTTTTTAAACCAGCATTAAAATTTAAAAAAGGATAAAACATGTGCATGTAGTAATATTTAAATTACAAAAATCAATCCCTAATATTAGATACATATATACGGACTCCAAAAAAATCCATATCCTTGTTTTGTTCTTTCATTGCACAAAAAATATTATCGTGCTAACTTTTGTTCCTTATTAATTTTAATTTCTAAGGATCACGACTAGATAAATGAAAATTTTATATAATCGTATGTCCAAGCCAGGTAGGTAGATACCACCGAGCGCTAAATATCTTTATGCTTACAGACTTGAGATGCTACTTTTATATAAAAAAATATATTGGTATTAAAGTTCTCTCTTCATTATGTCAGCTTTACCAAGTACCGATAGACAGAGTGCGAGTATATCTCAAGCGAATCTGAGCCGTTTCAAGACCCTGTAATTCGTCGTGAATGTTCCACGCAATAATCGGCTAAAGCGCTGCTTTGCACTTTATGTTGCATTCACAGAGTGTTACTCTAAATAGGTTTAGGTTAAGCGTTGTTCCATTTTAGCGCATCGCGTCCGCATGATTCGTTTTAGTGTTATAATTTTCTACATACTCTACGGGAAGTTGGTATCTACTAATAAAAGTTACATGTCAAAACCTTGCAAGTATTTAAGGTGTGTTTCCAATTAGATTTAGCAACTGTAAAGCAATGATAACGTATAAGAATAAGTCAGTAAAACTATATGTGGGCCCACTAACAGTATAATCTTGACGTTTCAAGACCGAGCCGATGTTCTTGGTGTCTCATGCATGTCAAGTAATATTAACCTTAACGCATGTGGTTCTAGCCTATTCCTGACCACTTCTAGACATAGACTTCTATAGCACGCCATTGACTTCAAAAATTATACTGAATGTGTATGCAATATATTTTGTGTCTTCGTACATTTGTCATAATACATCTAAGTGGTTATGTAACATTTAAATCTCCATCTTTATATATATACATATGTATGTGTTTGTTTATTTACACATTTTTAAACATTTTAAACACACATTTTAAACACATTTTTAAACACATATTAAACATTTTTGTTTTGTTACACAAAAATATTATACCTATGTCTTGTTTATAACGTGCAAGAATTATGTTGAAATGTATTTGTATACTATACTATACATAATATCCACAGTGTATTGATATTGCTTTTGCCGTAACAGGCATCTGTCTAAATGAATATACCTAAGTTTCCACAAATTGCAAATCATATTAAATGTATACGTACATACGATTCATTAAACTGATTCGTGGTAAAAAAACTGAAGAACACAAATATTAAAAAGTAATTTTATTTGTGTACACATCTTTTCAACCACATTTGGTCTATTGAAACGCGAGGAAAATTAGTGTTTATTCTCCGTACATTCCCCTATAAAGCGATGTTAAAGTATATAATTACGTGGTATAAGTGCTCATTACAAAGAATGTAACCGTACTAAATAATACTTGAACAGAGAACAAATCTGAATGGGCGCCGCTCAAAGGGAAGGGTGGCTTGAATCATAACACAAAAGAAAAATACGGTTATTTTACACCAGTGCGGTAGATTATCATCTTTTATGTTCAAAATCAACAGGAAGCTTTCAAATGGGGCATGTAACCTACACTTATTATTGATGCTACTGCGCAATGGTACGAGGGTGCATATATTTTGGTAAGCAAACTTTTAAAGGGTTTGTTCGAACAATACGTTCTAAAGGTTCGTATGCATCGGCCGTGTCTGTGGGCTCGCGGTGTGAATAAAGACGTAATTTAAATGGATATCTACTATTGGCATCTACATGATGTTTGAATTACGATTGTCTTGATGCAAAATAATTGTAATTACGTCGTTTATTTCATAAATGTCAGTTATATGTTTATAGTACAGGTATATTTAAGAGATATATTTAATGCACAAAATTCTCCTGAAAATAGATATTTCCATAACTATTCCGGGTTTTTGATCTTTTTGAAGACAGGCCACTGGCATCCAGGGACGTCTACAACCGTATCGTATACGATTGTAGGAAAAGCATCGTCAGAGCCGTTTAAATCAACCTGAAATCCTAACGTAACTTCACGCCTGTAATTCTCGCAGGTGAGTGTAGTACACTCCCACGTTACACCAGTTACGTTTACGTATGGAATACGTGGTGAGTCTATTGCCATACACCGGGCATACATACAAGCTCCAGTCTACTACTAGAAAGTCTAAATTAGAAAAATCTGATAGTGTCCGACCCGAGATTTGAACCCAGCACCTCTCCATCGGCAGTCGCTCCGGCAACCAACACGACCAACGAGACAGTCATGACCAACAAACCAAAATCCTAATGAATTTAATTTTATGTTAGCTTATATTTAATAATTATTGTACTCTTATTTATCTTATATTTTTATATTGTCTTTATATCGTCACGCCAACTCCATTGCAGGGTAAGCAGAGAGAACGAAATAGTGTGGTATAATGTCAATGTATCTATTTCTACAGACCTGACGTTTTCACATCACATAAATTTATCACTCTTAAAGACGGATTTTGTAGTTAGTTTTGTTTAACGTGGACAGTGTAGATAAACCTTAAGATTCGTTTGCGATTTTTTTTTTTCGTAATTACAAAGTATGGCTGGCTATGTTTTGTAAATTTCCGGCAAAACTACTCGTACGGCTAAGTTTAACTTGATTTGGTGAGGAGGCACTCAGGCGTTTGGGGTTCGCGCTAAGTTTGAAAGTAGATTAGTGAATTCGTGAAAATGTGATTTTCTCTTCACAAGATTGATTTACTATTCCCGAATAGTAATGTCTGCTTTTGGAAATTACTATCTAGTTAAGTTTCGGTACCTACAAATTTATGGTGTCTTAGTAATTTTCTATTAAATACGACTGCAATAAAATAATTAGCCAAAGCTTATTTGGAGCAAAAATTATTTCCTTAGCTGCTGACAAAGCGCCATACTTTACTTTGTTGTTCAATTGAGAAAAATCATTAAAAATTGTGACGTAAAAACATACCTGTGTTTTCGGACATCCAATTGTATTGTTCGCAATTAATGTTTAACATACATTTGTATGTATGTACATAGGACTGGTGAATATTATCAACGATGCGGTCCCGATTTAAATTTTCAGTAGGTATATAATTGCTTACACACTGCAGGGCGCGTTGGCTCTCTGGGGTCCAGTAGTGAATTGATATAGGGTGATGATGAAGATGATGAGAATTGACAACGACCACTACAGTAGCCATTAGTACCTACCATCAAACATGGATTAAATTTTGGTACATACACCAAAGAATTCTATGGTATATGGATTTTCTCACGAGATTTTCCTTTAACGTTGCATCAAGCAATGTTTAATGTTAAAAATGTTGAATAATTTGTAACTTACTAAGAGTATAGTTTGCTGGAAGAGTATTATCTGTCATTATAGAATGATCCGATTTGGGGATTATGACTCTAATCGACATCTTGGTACCAATTTCACATTTGCAATATATCGTTGGGCCCTCGAACTGTGCCCCACAGAATCATCTATATGTGTCAACTGCCACATGTTCGGCATTAGTGTGTCTGTGCTTAAGTCCAACAATCATAATACGCAAGGCTCGGATTAAGAGAGATTTCGCTGATTTACAAGTTCAGTTGGTGGTCCCGTTCGCATTTTTTGTGACATACGGCTGAGAGCTTCGAGAGCTTTCCGATACATCTGTCGTTGTTCACATTTGAATTTTTAAACAATTAAGAGTTTTATGGGAAAGTTTGGCGAAATGTTTGGTTACTGTAGTTAGGTACTGTCACGGACGAGTCACGATAAAGCTTGTTGTTGATAAGGCTTGTTGATTATTCGATGTTGTTATACAGGCTTTTCATGTCTTCTGTTCACGTATGGGATATTTAAATTTCACATGTAAATTAAAGTCTTTCGTTACCATTACAACAATACTTACAGGGTTAGCAGAGCGCACTGAATACCAAATATCAATGCGGTAAGGTTATATTATTAGTTGTTATTGGCTCTCACACACTTAAAAGAGTAAACCATACTGTTACAGTCCAATAATAAACGAACGTAAACATAACATCACGCCTGCAAACCCCAAAGAGATAGGAAGAAAACTATAGTACACTGCCACATTTCACCAGTTACGTTTACGTCCCACTGCGGAATAAGCGGCAAGCCTATTGACATGTACAATAAATATAATAATTTATAATATTTGCTATAATAATTCATAACGGTAATTCTATTATATACATAGATATATGAAAGATGCATAGAGGAGTCTTGCACCGTTGCACTTATAATTCAGAACTGGGCATAAGATGTAGGTACATATGTAATATTTTTTTAAATCTCATGTCGAGTTCTGATAATCAGATTATATATTGTAGATAAATATTGGTTTTTGTGAAGATTTTATTCTTTTGTACATATTATTATTTTTAAACATTAAATTTAAATTAAATTATTAAATAGTCTAATTATCGAAATTTTTTGCATTTTATTTCACTATAATATTTAAACGAAATAATTGTTATAACATTAAGAGACAACGTAATTTGAGAGTGAACAAATATCCAATGGGCGGCACGAGTGTAAGGGCAAGTTCTTTACAAGCATTTGCTCAGCAACCCCTTGAAACGAATAATACCTACCTCATGTTCATTCATGATATAGGGTGGCATATTGCGTTAACCCCCAAATTAGTATGAAAGGTGCGACGCGAAATACTCGGGTGTCATTCATATTCACATAAAAACAAATTAAAACCGGTTCCATCTTTTTTTCATAGGGGCTATGATCCTGTAACAGTGGCTTTGTATAAATCCTCCGCACGTACGTATTTTTATAGTCAATTTTAATATCATATTAGTCATCGTCATTAATCTTTTTATAGTCCCACTGTTGAATGTGGGGCTCATCGTAGAATGGGAAGTGGCCATAGTGCGGCACGCTGGCCAAGTGCCGGTTGGCAGACTGTAATAATACTATGTAGTGTTACTGTGTGCGGCAGCAGATGTGGTGTTATTTTAATACAATATAACTGCGGTCATGAACACTAATAAAAACAAAATTATAATTTTGTTTATGTAACGATTATTTGACTGCCTCGTTTGTCGTGCTGGTTGTAAGTGTGACTGTCGATCGGGAGGTCCTGGGTTTAATTCCCGGGTCGTGCACTACAAAATTTTTTAAAAATTAGATTTTCTAGTAGTGGCTCGGAGTCTGGATATATGCCTGGTATATATATAGCTACAGGCTCACCACCTATTCCATAGTAGGTGGTAAACGAAACTGGTGAAATGTGGAAGTGATCTAAATTCCTCTGCCCGCCTCTTCGGGGATTACAGGCATGTTACGTAACGATTACGGGTTTATCAAAAACTCGAGATAAATTATATTATATTTAGAATTCACGTATCCTTTGGTATAACGTCAAGGAACTTCTTCAGACAATACAATAATCTATATCGTGTATTACTGTCACGCTATTAAAAGTCCGAGGGTGAGAAATGTTGCATACCTATATAATTTTGCTTGAGTGCAATTTAGAAGTTAGTGTCGGTCAAGTGGTCTCAGCGAGCGCCGGCCACCCAAGGCACATTTTCTTAATTAAAACCCCAACTGCTTCAGCGGTAATACTAGATGGTATCAATTGTCCAAGTTTGAACATAGACCGTATTAAGTGTCGTTTGGTCGGTTTTAATAGCTCTCCAACGGGAATATCTGGCGGAAACTTCTTATCAATTGTTGCTTTTGTTATCTTGAGTTTAAACATAGAAAGTTACGACTGAAGATTACACAGTTATGTAGGTAATGTTAAAAAGTGTCAATTTTTTTTCTTGCATTGAAAATTTGCAATTACTTCGTGTCAGTGTTGGGTTTCGGGTTGGGGTCAATCGTTTCGTGGGAATTGGGAGCTGTCTGCATTCCCTTAAATTGCTGTTATTAATACCGTTCAATGCTGGATAGAAAATCGCATATTTATCCTAATCTAAGGACGTACTTTCGAAAGGAATATGATTGTTATAGAAATTGATAGTTCATAGTTTAGTCGTTTAGAATTCTGCTTTCAATACCGAGGATACAGCTTTCGAATCCTTAGCATGATTCTCTTACTTTACGAAGTCGTATGTGTATTTAATGCGAAATATCTCTTAATCTCTTACTATAATGGTGGAGGAAAATAAACTAGTAGGTCTGAATTTTTTTTGAATATTCTATAAGAAATGTGTGAAGACTGCGTACTTTATTTAACTAGCTTTGTATACAGAATCTTAAATCATCATAGTCTGTTCGGACGACCGCTTCCAGAATTGGGTTGATAAAATGTCTGTCAAAAAGCACCAATTTTATCACGAAGTGAATAAGAACAGTAGGTACCTACTCTTGAATTGTATCATCATCATCGCCATTGTCATAATTATAATCATTCTGTTTAAACTTTAAAATTGTACATATATAACAGTGAGTCCTGTGCTATCAAGCTGATAACCTTTTAT
Organism: Mimoniades nurscia nurscia; assembly: GCA_018246595.1. Taxonomy (NCBI): domain Eukaryota; kingdom Metazoa; phylum Arthropoda; class Insecta; order Lepidoptera; family Hesperiidae; genus Mimoniades; species Mimoniades nurscia. Next base: position 3,805 of record DWFO01002314.1, on the reverse strand, counting down.
TTCTTCTTTCCTTCGAGATCCTTGTTCAGACGAAGCGTGTCCTTCGCTCGCTAGATACACAAAAAAAAAAAACTCGATGCGCTCTGTATCAATGCGACCAGTCATCCTTTGGCGTACGACGAACTCTAAGCAGCTAATGAAAATCGGCTTGGTCGCTTTCTGCATATAGAGAGGCAATTTGCTGAAACGGTCGCCCGCCTTCGAACTAATGCGAAATATTGCCACAGGCGTCACACGATACGCTAATCTAACCTTTAATATTAAGGCGTGAAGTGTGATTGTGGTGTAGAGATTTGTCGCGCCTCGGCTGTTGCGTTCGATACTTAATGATTATGCAAATAGGTAAGCCCTAGGACTGTTTAGGTTCAATATCTTCCGAGTGATAAATTGATAAAGCAAACATGTTGGACTGTGGTTATCGAGTGAATTATTTACGACTGCATCATGATAGATCGTTTCCGTGAAACAAACGATCCCTTTAAAATGGATATGTACAATGCTCGACACAGAATCACATCCTGGATACTTACTGCTTATGGTTGTAGGCGCAACTGCCGATTGAGAGATCCTGGGTTCAAATCCCGGGTCGGGATTTTTCTGGGATTTTTGCGGGCTGAGATTTTTCTTAGATTAGTTAGATTTTCTATTAGTACTTCGGAGTACCTATATGTGCCCGGTGTATGATAATAGACACCACATATTCCATAGTGAAACTTGAGAGTGTAGTATAGACTGTGTGTATAGAGTGTTCTAGAGTAGTGTACAGTAGAGTGTAGACTTGAGTAATGCCTTCCTCCTTCGCCTATCTCTTTGGTGATTACAGGTGTGATGTCACGTTAATACATATCCTTACATATTTTCTATAACAGCTTTTATATCAGCATGCCAAGACTCGTACGCAGGGAGTACCGTCTACCAAATGGCTCTATCGCTATCTACATCGCTCTTAGTGTATACGCGTGCTGGTTTCGTAGAGTCCTGTCTCCCCCATCAGCCAATAACTGAACTATTCGGTCAAGATATACGTCTTGCTTCAGTCTCTTTTGGGACCTGCATTAATAAAAAATCGCGTATAAATCGTATTACACCGTACGAAGACTATCTTCCATTCCATGAATCCGAATCAATGTGGGGAGGCTGAATGCTGACAGGCATACGAGAATATTGGAACTCAGATACATTTGAATAAAGAATGTTTCATACAGAATACAATATTGCAATAAATTTTGTATATACGGTATATAAAATCGTACTTCGTTTCATAAATTATGTACCCATTTTAACCGTTTGCAGCCTCTGCCACACAAAATCTATGGTCCACTAATGGAGTTATTTTAGTGTGTTAAAAGTTTATTTATTGCATTCGAATACGTCGTGCTGGTATGAAGAGAGTGATGAATGTTGGTGAACCACTTGAGGACTGTAAGGACATATGTTTGTCAATTGGTGTGCTCTGCCTACCGCACGAGGGACCCGGACTAATGATATAATAATAAAAATATGTCATGTACATACCTGCTTTATTTTGAAATACGAACAAAAATTTTAAATGTCTGACTAACCGGCTTACTAACAAATCATGCCAACAATATGCGGCTAGGACCCGATTTACACTGATAACTAACATAATAATGTGTGAGAAGATTAGCTACGATATAGGTTCCCGTACAGGTCCCCGAGACGTTAAGCTCCACCGGTATATAAATAATGGAGCAAATGAAAATTGTTTATTCAGTCAGTCAATTAATCACAGATTAAAAGCTCCTACGCCACTCGTTAAAACGCCGAAACTTTACGGTTAGGTACGCTTTGCGTTCACAATTTGGGTCGAATAACGAGCTTTTCATTTTTACCTTTAAACGAAAATTTCCCGTAAAGCCTTCAAACTGGTTGAATGTTAGGACCGCAGAATGATGAAATTATATCACAAAAATTTTAAAGAGAAATTCGCGAACTATTTCACTTGAACTACACGTTCTGAATTCGAATTTTTGAGGAGCAAACCAGCCAACCATTCAGGTTACCTTAATACGGGGTATGATTCTATTGAGCTTTCTCATATTTTTATTGTAAAAGAAGCTGTATATATGGCGAAAGCGTCTTAGCGTCCGAGCGTGTATTTATGGGTCTTATCAAAAGTTTTGTTAGCCATCAGTGACAGTTAATCTTCGGAATAAACCCACACGATTTGTGTCTTATAAATCGAATTTTTCTTACTACACTTACGTAAGGAATAATAACTTGATTTTACAACATCAAATTTATCGTATTTCTCAATACTTGTAGCATTTTGGGTAAGAATCGGTAGCCGCGCCCTGCTGGTTCGTAATCATAAACCACGAGATTCCAGCCACTTACAACGACAAAGAGCTCTTTTATTTCACATTTCCAATTTTTTATTACAAAACAGGTTGTAAATTAACTGCAGTTTAGATGGCTTCTTTTGTATTACAATAGTTTATTAACGGATATAAACGTTTTATGCTGCTTTAATGCCCCCGGAGGAGTTTTCGTTCTTCTCACTAACTGCTCATAACAATTTTACGACGTACAAAAGTAACAATTCATTATTTGTTTTAACCTTTGATTAGAAATTTCTTCTCAAGAAACAACATGGGACGTTCCTTACGTGTGATACATTGGAATAAATAAAAAATTAAACTTATAAGTTTGACAAATCACTGAAAATTCAATGATAATTCCGTATGCAATTTACTACGGTACAATTTTGTATTGCAAGGACACTACTACACTTATACATATATGGAGATTGTGTTGTGTACATACAACGAAACCTAACACAACTCGACGAAATGTTATTTAATAATGAAAAAATCTCGAATGCGGCGCACGATTTCGTAACTAGATAGTCAATGCATTAGAAATCAAACATTGCCTACCGACGGTCGCTCGACACCCGACACCATCCGTCTACCGCTTTAAACAAACATGCCAACGTATCCGAAATAACATTATAAATCATGTTTCTTCTAACTCACATTTTTTGTAACGAATTTGTTAGTTTCGTGACAATCTGTTCCGCTATTTGCTTAGTCTCCCAACAGATGGTAGGAGCACATCCATCATATTCGGAATATATCCATTTTAAAACGTAACGATGTCTTTATGACACACAGCTAATAGTGTAATTTGTGGTCTTCTTGATTAATATAATTTTTTTATGAATAATATGCACTCATAGAAGACAATTATGATATTATTATTATTATTTCTATCACGTGTATATGAAAAATATTATTAATTCGTATAACGGAAAAGATCGTCAAACAATCTGCTTATTTTGGAGTTCTCAATAATGTTCTCCAAGATGTATAAAGTCCGCCAATCCGTACTCAGTTCGTGTGGCAAACTATGACCTTAACCCTTCTCATTCTGATACCAGTGTCTAATAGAGGGTTAACAATAAAAGGGTTAAAAGCTGTGTATAAGAAATGATTATGGTGCGTTTTGCGAATGTGCAAAATATTGTGTGTGGTCTGTGAGTATAGAGATGGATGAACGGATGGATGGATGAACGAAAAGATCTCCTTATGAACCTGCATCTATCAGCATTCGCACTGCTGTAAATTTCATCTCAACTTATAGAAAATTAGTTGGCTGTTTAAGAATCTGCCGTCGTAAAGGGAAAATAGAAATAATCATTTCTAACCACTATGAATATGAGGAGTTCATTATGTACTTGTAACATAAAACACTTATACTTAAAAAAAAAGTAACTTCACGCCTGTAATTCCCGAAGAGGTAGGCAGAGGAATGTAGAACACTCCCACGTTTCACCAGTTAC
>DWFO01002313.1:0-13966 GCA_018246595.1 Mimoniades nurscia nurscia | reverse complement strand
TCCTTAAAAGAACCCGCATGCAAAATTTGAAACTCCTAGCACTTGTAGTTTCTGAGATTTCGTGATGAGTGAGTGAGAGAGTGAGTGACCTTTCGCTTTTATATATATATACCTAGATATAATCTACGCCATATAATACAAGATTTAAAGAATTTATAGTATTCTAATAGAACTGAAATGAAACGGCTTAGCATCATAATTTATAACTTCACAAAGATAAAAGCCTTTACTTCCTCGATTATGTATTAATTGATAATTGGTTATTATAAAACAGGTTATTTAAAAAACTATATAACTTTTATATCCATACATCCTGTGCGGATGGAGTCGACGTCACAAACGAGGTGTTGAAGAAGCGTCTTCGACTGGCAACGGAAGCGGCGCCGGCGCCGATACTATTGTTCTTTCCACGTAACTTCCTTTGCAGGAAAATAAAACAGAAATAGTTTTTTCTCACTCACGCATATTTGTCGTAATCGTCACCATGAAATTGTGTCTGACCATGTCAGATTTGGGTTTGTATCAATAAATAAAAAAACTACTCTAAAGATGGCCAAAATTGCATGTAATCTAATAATAACGCAAATTTATTTTCAATTATATGTAATAAAAAAAAATCGTGAAAATTACAGTTCAGAGAACTTCCTGTCAGAGATGCAGCTTCAACAGCAACCTTCGCACCTTCACGAGTATATGATAAGCAGCTTCCATATTTATACTATCGTGTCACAGTATGTATAATGAGTATGGAAGCCGGATAGCTACTAAGATTTACAGCATTCAACGAAATCCTTAAAAGAACATTAGTCTATGGATAATTTGAAGTAAGGTGTCTGGAATGTATTATCCGACATCAATCGGGTATACTAATCACTTAATACAAAGTACTTAGAATGCAAGTTTATTACGATCTGAAAATAAACTGTTTGATTCCAATGTGTTGGCCAAACATTCGATGTTATTGGTTATAATCGACGTAGCATGCGTGCGAGCGTTAATGGACTATATCCGAATAGCCATTCATTTCAATCACCGAACCCCGGTCTCCCCTCTTCTCGCGTTTGCTACTTAGCTAGTTATATGAAAAGTTACCTTATGAAAGTTTTTTATACACTCTTTTTATGCAATAGGTAGGTACTTTACACTGTGGAAAACATAAACATACATTTAAAACAAACGAGTACATTTATTAACTAATTAATATTAATCCTTGCACAAAGTCTCTTTTTCTGATCACTTTTAAGATTATAGTGTACAAAATAAATAAATAAATAAAATGATGTTTTTAATATACATACGACAATACAATTCAGTGTATTGTGGCTGAGAAGTTATATTAATTTAGTAACACTGCTGTTTTTTTCATATTTCACCTTAAAACCTCCCCTTGATAGCAATTTCCTTAATTGAAGTTCACTGAGGGTAGATCAAAATGTGAGGGTAGATATAAGCGTAGTTATTGATATTTATGGATAACGTAACCACTCATTCATATAACAATTTACCAGTTGATGCACATAATGTTGGCTGCTTATCTATGTATATATCGAGAACAATTCTGATATAATTAAGCTATATTACACTTCTTACAAAGAGTATTTCTTTCATACGATTTAAAAATTCAAATCATCAGCTATTTACAGCTAAGATTCACAATCGTTAAAATATCTTATTTAAATTACAATAAATCATAAATAAATATTTTAGAAGATATGTTACATAGGTATATAATATAATCAAAATCCAAAATATTTTCGTAATAAATTAAATTCATACAAATATTTACCGTAATTCTCGACCGCGTAAATGCACGTTTTGTAAAAAAGAAGATTTAATATTAAGAAGCGCCAAATAATTTGTAACTTGTAAATTATATTGCATTGCCTTAGAACACCGTTGTTGAACTACGTAAATTGTAAAACACTCGTAACTACTCGTCTAAATCTACATCGGGAGTATTACGATAGTCACGTGAAACAACAAAGCACATGGTCGGTTCTCGGATGATTAAACGCGAGTGGAAGTCATCATGAGCTTTTGAAGCTTCCAAGCGACCGATCGATCCCAATCATTGGCAAAGATTATCTACTATAAAATTATTTGAAAACCATTTTTGTAGCACCATACTGGATTTTCCTGTACTTGGCTTGACTAATATACAGTGATTATATGGTAAAATATGTGGTATTGTATGTGGTAAAATATGCTCTAAGCCTACACCAACGAAGGGTCAACATTTGCCCAACAATGAAAGACAGTAAACGTGCAAAATGATTAGCAACTAGAGTACAATAAAAAGGACTTCTATCATATAGTGAACCAAATAGAACCAGCTGATTAACTTCAGACTGCAAAGATATGACGTCATTGATAAATAATACGTATGAGTATGTCTTTGTTACTTCTTGCGCATACCGTACTTTAAAAAAGTTAACAGTTACACAAAATGGCAGATTAATAAAAGCTTAAATGTTACTCGCAAGTCCTCCCTGGCCGTGGGTTTCGTGGACTATAAAAGAACACCGAGGGCAACAAACTCCGACTCCGAGCTTCAATTACGTATTGCATATCTTATCTAAATTACATTTTGGAAACATCACACTAAGTACGACGTGGATAACATGCATTTTTATGAAGCCTCAAATGAACAGATTCACGAAAGCTATTAATTACTGGATATTCTAAGCTAAGTAATCAACAATAATGAAAACATTTAATCCATATATAAAAGCTAGAATACGATCGACTGGATAAATTTGCCCTACACGACATTAGATTGAGTCATTATGATCACTGTACCGAGAAATCGTTTTGACCCTCCAGCGAAGATTAATGTAATTACAAAGCTTATTTCATACAATCAAAACTACCATCATATCTTGGGCTAGTCCTTTACGACGGCGAAAAAGATAATAATAAAGATAAAAGCCTTGCAGTCATGGGGCTTTAAAGTGGATCATGTTATATTTTTAGGTATAAACTGGACAAACTGGCATGCGGACCACCTGACGATAAGGATCGCATACATCTCGCCAGTTTTAAACTTCTTATTGTACTGAAATATCACAAAACATTATTACTCATCATTCAAACCTGTCGTTCTGCATAACCATTTACTACATCTCTGAATTAAAAAAAATTACTCTGTTCTTAACATTAAACAATTGTTGTGGGGACCTAATTCCGACTGTCTAAGTATGGGGCAGGATGACCGTAGATACAATGAGCTAATAAATAGCTTTTCGCTGTCTGGAATCATGCTTTTGTAATGTGGTTAGGGCCCTCAATGTTTAGTACATCAATACTGGCTCAATGACAAATTAAAGTATTAAAAATATTAAATTTTTACCATCACTTAAATAAATATTTTTTTACAGTGCAGCTGTGAGTACTCGTAGTTACATGTAATATAGTCAATACGAATTAATTTAACCATTATATATCAAAATTACTTTTGAAATGGCTATATCATCATGTAGTTTTTTTTAAAATTACCTACAAATGTATTTGCTTAAAATTTTTAATAGTCAAGCTTGATTCCCATAGGCATCGTTCATTTTTCGCGATTGATAATATTTTACATTGATATTCTGTAAGCTATAACAATGAGAATTCTTATACAAATCAAGGCATTATTTGTCCCATGATTGACACACAATCACTGAAACAGACACAAACTGACAAAGTTATAACATTACTGGGGTAATAGACAAAGATCAGTCCACTCCCGTGACAATACTATTTCGGTAGAAAAAAAAAATCATTTCATTCCGGCTTACCTTGATTGCTGTCAAGCCGAATCTGTCACATACACTTTACTTCACGGAGTACAAAAACAAAACACTAAAATCATTGATAACGTTTACAATATTCTTTCCAACAACAAAGGCGTCTAATAAGAAATTGGCAAGACTCTCGACATGGCTGTTGGCGTCTATTGTTTGCTAAATAAAGAGACATCGTATCGCGCCTCCAATGAATGGTCGTATGACGGGGATGACTGAAAACCCGGATGTCTATGGATAGTAAGCATTTATTATTATGAAACAAAAAATGTAAACACATCTCGGAGGTAGATTACGGTGTCCACATTGATCACTCGTAATTAAAGATAATCACTAGTGCTTGAAGATGACAAGAAAATGGTTACGTAAGTTACATACTTTCCTCTACTAAATAATCAGTTTAGCGGTGAACTTAGCGAGTTTAGTATTTATCCTTTGATGGACTTTCAAGTATTACGTAAGCTAATCGAACACAAAACAGAGTGAAGTTTTTCGACATTTAAACCAAATTTAAGCTTACAAATAAAGTAACTATAACATCACCAAACAATATTTTAGTTATCGAAATCTACTAGTTAACTAGCCAAAACATATTATACAGTAATCTCCCCTAAAACACGGTAGATTGGTTCCGCGTATAACGCGCTTGTACGGCGCCCTATAATGCGTTATGTACAAATAATTCACGTTAAACTTTTTTCGTTAAAGAGGTTTAAATCGAATATGTGCGTTTTATTAAAATCAAACTAAGAACATTTTAAATAAAAAACTTATGCATATGTAACTAAAAAACAGTAAATTTGAAATAAATTACATTATTCCAAAAACAGTTTTATTACATGTGTATTCGCTGTCGCAGCCGCGTTATATGGGGGATTACCGATGTAATAAGAGGGACTGAAATCGCGCAATATTAAAACGCGTTATAAGAGTACCGTGTTATAAGAGCGACTATTGTACTCCCCCACACGTACAAGGAGATACGTATATTATGTACTTGTACTTATTTATAGGGAAGTAAGTCCTTAACACAATCATGGTTGAAAGCCAGTTAAACCAAGCTGTTATATTGACCATCAAACACTAATTTTTTAAACATGAGACAATGCCTTATAGTACATATTAAATTAATTAATTTATATTGGAGACTAAATCCTACACTCACGACTATATGTATTTCGTATAAACATAAAGTATGTCATGTTTTAAAATAAACAATTGCATTGTAAAAACTGAAGATTCACGACCCAAAGAAAAATGCCTAATCATGAAGCCGTCACATCTCTATCAAGATGTAATATGAATGAAGAGCCGGAGGTGTCTCTATATGGTGACCACGCGTATCAGATGATTCAGTTTATAGTTATTGCGATAGGCCGGATGTCCGCCGCACTACTTATATGGATCGAATCAACTCGTCCGTTCGGATGGGCGTGTAGTAAGTGCACTTGGAATTTCATATCGCTTATACATTTAATAAATTATATTTGTATCCTTCTCTATACATGTATAAAGCTTTCTTGGTTTAAACTTATATTGGAAAATAATAGTGAAATTCTAGAGAAAAAAGTCGACGTTACTCCTCCAGGTCGAAATGAAGAAGTCTACATAACATAAATATGTATGCTTATTTCATGCTATAAGCCATGACACCTACAAAGTCGGGAATGCGTAATTAAACAACATACAAACGTATATTCATTCATAAATATAACACAGTTCGAGGAGTAAATAAAAATTGTGAAATAGAATAAAGAATAAATTGAAATGAAATAAAGATCTTGTCTTTTTACGCAGCAGAATATCTACTGATGTTTAAACTCAACATAAATTGTCAATATTCTTAATTTTTGCTTTTTGATTGTACTTTTAAATTTTTTTATTGTTTCGAAAGTTTTCTTCATTTGTCATATGTATTTTATGGTTACCATACTTTTATTTTATCTTTATTGTTATTTCTTTTATTTTTGTGTATGTAACTGCGTATCACGCAAAAATAAACGTATTTTCTTTTCTTCTTTCTTCTTCTTCTTTCCGTTCAATGTTACGTAGGTACATAGGACATACCACCTACCGGCAAACTTCATCATTTACTAATAACTATGACAGTCATGGCAGTCAATGCAATAACGTAAGAAATGAATGGAATCTATTACCACGAATAAATCAATGCGAGTCTGTCAGTTAGAGTCGACAGAAGACGTTTTCATTGACTGACATTACATTCAATAAAGGAAAAAATACATCGAATTATACAACGGAAAATCGTACAAAATCGTAGAAAAAGTATTCACTTATGGAACGCATGTTTCTGCTACTTATTATAACATCACAACAGGTCCGTTACGAGGTAGGCAGAAAGCGTCGAATGGCAAATACATATGTATATCCATCCTTACAGACCCGACGTGCTTATGTTGTCTGTGATACGTTTGTGATAATGAAATAAACGAGTTGTACGGTCCGTATGCGGTTGCCAAATAATGTTGCGTTACGAATGTTATAAGTGTGACGTGTGAGTTACGCGGTGGCCTGCGACCACGCACCGGAAAAGAGTCAGATTATTGAACTTCTGGTCGACGGCGGCGCTCGCGTCGCGCGTCGCACTCGCGTCGGGCTACGTGCTAGTATGAATATGGACATGCGTGTGACTCATTGTTTAAGGATTAAATCGACGCCCTCACGAGACCGAGGTTGACCGCTGTGTGCATGTATATTTTACGCTTATAAATGGAATGCAAAAATAATTCAATTCGTATTTTAACTTTAACACAATGAAATACACTTGCGTGGATTCGTTTTCATGATATTATAGGTACATTTTTGAAATTATGGCAAACAAGTGCAGTCGCTACGAAGCAAATTAGCTTATGGTAGGTGTTGTATAAGATTTAAACTTAGGAAACTACACAGAAAAAATAAATTTGTAGAAACCTCCAAAGTTAAATAAAATAATTATCTTTATTCATAAACGATGACAGTTTTTCTTGATCTTAGGTATAAATTTAATTCTATATGAGATTGAACATAAAAGACATGCATGGTATATATCTAATCTTTTAAATGATCTATTTGATCGATTTAAGAGATAAACAAACATTACATAGTCTACTAATTAAATTATTACCTATAAGATAAAATTTTATTTAAATATATTATTTATAGTAAATAAATTTAGCACAAAATTAATACAAGTAAAAAACTGAGCGTAGTTTACTAACCACAAAAGACGTCTGTAAAACATAAGCTATTACTACACACGTTAAATTCAAAGAAAAGAATATCAATATTTTCAATGTTGTTGCTTGCGTTAATGCTCATTCTGCCGAGTAAGTGAAAAATTTTCACACTGTAGAACATATTATAACAGTCAATTTCATCAAATTCGAATCAATTACTTTTTGATGGACTAGCGCAGTTATAATCAACCAGACAAAAATTCTGAAAACTGTAATTTGCTATTTGAAACACGCATATAAAACGTACAAACACATCATTAATTTTTCATACACAGATCTTTCTTATTGACTCCTTTATTACATGTACGAGTAAATAAAAGGTAATAATGAACGAAATAAAAACAATAATCGCAGACGCAGCACAAAGCGTCAAGGTTGACACGTCACAAGAAGGTGTTGAGGGAAGTTTTAAATGTCTTTTGTTACGAACTGCGTCCTGAGTTGCGCAAAACCTTTGAATAAAGCGATTAGTGCGAGAATCTTTCGTCTCGCTCTACGGTTTGTTGCGTTTCGTAATTAAGTAACTGGAGTTCGTTCTTCTATATTCAGATTTCAGACTCCGTCTCCGGAGGCGCGTGACCGATCCGATCGCCGGTCCATCACTATCGGAGAGCCAAGTATCGTGTTACAAAAGAATAGAATCCATTACGTGACGACTGCACACAGCGAACATCGTTTACCGGAGGTTTTTTGTTTTTTTTTTCATTCCGCGCTTACACTTTTCAATATACCGTCTCGTCGGCGTAGATGTAACCACGTACCTACTCGGATTTAACAGAACAACTTTTGATTCACTTTCCCGTGTACGGACGATTCTCACGGTCCAAACTCGTAAATTGGACGAAATTGTCGAGTCATTAAAAGGGCTATTTTCACTCGCGTTTACATTACATACCTACTATGTCTGTACGAAGCACTCATAACGATGTATTGTGTAATTTATTTATTTATAGATGTGATTCCTTCATTTACCAATATAATAATATACTTTGGTTTTGCAATTATTTCATAATTTGTTTTATTTACAGAGCAGCTTTATATCTAATAATTGATGTAACCGTCAAACCATTGACAATCTCAGAAATCAGCGTGAAAAGTTTGAGAGCCACAGTTGTGGTCGCACCGAGACCCACATTTGGCTTCAACACTTCGACAAAACTTGAAGATTCTGTATCAGCCGTACATGGTGACCAGTGAGGAGCATGTTCCAATACATGACATTATAATATGCATACATCCTGGTAATCTCAATAAGAGAAATACTATTTATGTGAACAGAAACAGAAGACATCCAGTATATTTTATTTAAGGCTACTGTTGTTCATGTTAACTTATTTTTGCCGCTAAGCAGCACTGCACTGCAGTCAAATGAATTGCATTGTAATGCATTTTTGTTTCTATTTAAAATGCAATTAAACTAACACAGTACATATGTGCCATATTGGTTCTTAACGTAATAAGATAACAAGACTTGAATGACCGATTTCAGCACAGATTCAGTCCAATGAATACTTACATACAAATCCTATTTACGTAAAATGACCAAATATTTTTAAATAGAATTCCATAAGGAATAAATACAAACGTAATGTTTTTGTGTATTACATAGTAACGTAAAAACCCGTGAACATTAAAGTTACATAAAAATAAACACGTTTTAAATACATATACGTTGTCATTAAAAGATAACAAAAGCAATTAAAATATTTCGTGATAAAAATAATTTTAATGATAAATAAAAATTCTTCGATATGATCAAAGTAGGTAGGTACTTCCTACACATAGGCACTTTATCTATAATCGTAAATTAATAATAAAATGTGACGTCACGCCCGTAAGCTCCGAAGAGGTAAGCAGAGGAATGTAGTACACTCCCACGTGTCAACAGTTAGGTTTACGCATGAAATAAAAAAAAATATTAATAGCATTATCATTAATAGTAAATATACAATAATATACAATCATCATATATATAAATTACTACCGACTATAATGGAAGTAACATTGAAATAGCAACATCTTATTCGAAATAACAAATGCGTCGCTGCGGCAGTGGAACAACGAAAACCTCGCTTAGCAACGGTTTAATGTGTTTTTTGTGTGAAGATTTACGATTTCCGCGTCTTAAGTTCGAATGAAACAGCCAAGTACAGGTAGGTACATAGGTACATGTGGATAAAATAAAATAGATCGTAATAGAAACCGAAATTATAAAATCATGTAACAAAAAAATTGGTTTTGATTATGTAAAATACTTAAATTTCCTGTATTCTCAGTAATTATATACAGCATAAGACCAGTAATATACGCATGTATTATATTCTGTGTTAAGTTTACAGCACGGATTGTACTTTTTAATAGCTCTATTATACTTTTTTTTTAATTTAACCAAATAAAGGTACCTACCTACATATTTAATATGTTAATGACTTTTTAGTTACACTAAGAACTTATGTAATAAAAATTTATTCAAATTAAATGACTTTTTTGACTTGTAACTAAAAACGTAACATAACGCCGATTATCCGCGAAGACATAGGCAGAGGAGAGCAGAACATTCCCACGTTTCACCAGTTACGTTTTATTGGAATCTTCGCTTTAATTATATTCTTATATGTCTATCCTTAGTTTGTGATTTATTCTTATTATTAACATGTCTTACAGATTCAGATGTATTTAAGATGTAGAGGTATGCTCTCTGAGCACCCCGTACGAGACATACCGTGAAGACATGTATACCTACACGTTATGTATGCTATAGTTCACGAATACAGAAGCACAAGCACAATAAGATCATTAAACGACAAAAACAAATTAAAATAAGTATAGATTCATATCTGATTATACCGTGTGTACCACCAACAAAAAATACCGCAGATTCAAGGAACGAAAGGATAGAAATTTTGTGAAACGGAAATAAGAGTTATAAGATGGCAGCTATAGACTATACAAACACAATTTACAAACGAATCAACCAACACCATATGCGAGAAAGGTCGAACTAACTGCGCTCGAACACATTCTGTATCATCAATAATAAATTAAAAATAGATGTGGCAAAGATCTCCACACAGTACTATAGTAAGTGTAACTTTCCCCCTGACTAAGTATCTCACGGGAAGTGTAACGTCGAAAGCCGAGTGAGGAGAATCTTCAAGCGAATTCACGCTTGTTGAAATGTTCGGAGTCGTGCTCGCGGGCCGTTGACGATGTTCAGGCGAGTCGAGCTCGTGCTGCCGAGGTCAAGGCGCGACCGCAAACAACCTATGACTATTTTGTTGACGACGAACATTATTACCGCCAATAAATACCAATTTTTGGACAAAAATAAAAATAATAATATTTTAAGACTAATTTCTAAAAACTCCCCTAAGTCCAAACTAAAGTCCAAAGTGTGCTTCGGTGATCAGACAGCTTATAATCTACATGTATAAATTTGCAAATACATACTGTGGTGTTGAAACAGATGCTTGTATACACGCAGACACAGAACAAAATATTCATGCTCACCGTATAAACAGTTACGCTAAATGGAAATCAAACCCACAACCACCTGCACAGCAATCAGGCTCACTAAGGAACTGTATGATACAATTCCTTAGTGAAGAGAAAGAATTTATTTAAAAGAAACACACAATGATACTTTGAATCTAATAATTAGAAGTAGAATTGCCGATATACTAAAAATAAGATCCTATTAATTTTTGAATTACTGCATCTGAATATAACTTGTGTAGCCAACCAAACAGTAAACTATAGAAACAATACAACTTAACGCATATAAATGTATTTACCTAAATGTGTAGGTATACGAAAAAAATATATCTTTCAAAGTAATTATTTATTCATAATTTATTTATTGTACAAACATCAATATTTATCTTTCTTTTCTTTAATTATCTAAATATTACATGCATACCTACACATTCATACTGCGGCAATCAATTCTGAGTACACTCACAAGAAATTTTATCAAAGTAATATCACTTGCCACGACCAAAAAGTTGCTATTAAGTTGGCGGTACACACGGGTCAAGGTGGAGGCACGAATACCGACGGCTACCACCACGGAGGCAGCACATTCTGTGCCTAGGTCAAACTCTCCAAACATCACCTCAGCGAAACAGACATCAGACAAAAACTAACTGCGGCAATAAAGGACTTAAGTACTACGCTAGTTCTATTCTATATTCATAAAATTACGTAAGAAACTGTGCACACTCCACAAGTTATTTACTCATATCAGTCGAATAATTTTTTTTTACTTGTCTTCTCACCCTACTTTCTCCCAAGAAAATGTAGTTTGAACAAAAATTAAGCTAAATCAATTAATAATATTTGGTTACTACCATCAATATTTAGTCCTAAATATTACAGTGGTAAAATATAATATACATGAAAATTTGTAAATATTTATGATATAAAGTAACATTTGTTTGACGTCAAATAGCATAAATACTAACCCAAAAATAAGTAATGGCACACGCAGTGCCGTAATAGGTAACTAAATTCATTAATGAATCCGGGAATCGAACTTAGACCATCGCGCAAAAAATTTACATTTACGATGTCAGTTTTTCGTTTGCCAATCCATTGTCTATTTAGTTTTATTAACAACAATATTATTTCATTTATTTAACACTGGATGATTTAATGACGCACCGGCTTAACTTAACTAAGTTTGTTTTTTCATAACATCAGACGTGTTTCGATCGTAACCCAGGCCCTTCTTCACAAGCTCCCGCCGATGAAATGATAGACTATGAAAATATATTAAAACAATAATATAATTTATTTGTACTGAGACACAGACCATCTGTACAGTATTGAGAGCCGAACATCAATAAGAAACAGGGTGTCCCACGTAAAAGTCATTGTTATAATAAAAACTTGATTCACAAAAACACAAACAGGAATACTAATAGGAAATATAAAAATCCAGCACAACCTTCGATCGGCTTACTTAGTGCTTATTTAGATTTAAAAGTGAACGGATATCAGAAGTTCCAGTTTTGAGCAATTCGCATACAATGGCGGCCCCACTTGCCGCCGATTCGCAATTAATAAACGCTCTGACCCACTATCGGTACGGGTGTGCATTTGAAAATGTCGACTCATTCATTCTATCCGCTATTGATTAATTTCAAATGCGAGCGAGCTTTTACATTCTCCGATTTTGGACATGATAGATATGTAGGTATATCTATGTACATGAACGTTTCATAACTAAAGCATGTCACTTTCTTTTTATTATTCCGACGACGACTCAATGTCACTGTCAAGAGTTCATTTTCATCAAACGTTGATATGAAAATTTTAGATCAATAATTAATACTGATAGTATAAGTACATGTCGAAACATTAGGTCATGTGAAAATATTAAAAACTCATCTTAATGGACACCTATAAAAACATATCGAAAGTAAAACGTTTACTAATTAAACAGCACCAAGGGTATAATAAGTTTGAAAAGTTATTAGAAAAGAAAATGTATGTATATTGACATAAAAGATAAGTAAAGGAACTCATAGCTCGCCATCAACACAGTGGTAGAACTGAATAACTTACCATAAATCAAGGTACGGACGAGAGAAGTGCAATGCGAATCAGTGCTCCGATGGTAACATGAACACAAAACCACTTTTTGTCTCGCGTTCAATCAAACGTATCAGTATGGAAACATAATAGAATTATCACTTTCCACTAAGACATGCCCTTTTCACTGCACAAATAAACATGAAACTCCTCAATGCACCACACGGGAAGCTTACGCACGTTTCCTCACAGTTATCTTTTAATACTCCAGCGTAACAGTATGAAGCAATATCACCTTCGAATTCGCAATGCGAAATTTAGCCGGTGGCAGGAGGCACTACTGCTGTTTAAAAGCGACAGTGGGGAACCGACTTTACCGGTCGAAAACGTTCCAAATTCGAATCGGCGATTCGAAATTCGATTAAAACAGCGCGCGGTCTTCACAAGCGAGTGAGCTGCGCGGGCAGCGCCAGCAAACTGAGGCGCCGCTTTGCGCGACCACGCAACGCATCTAAACGAAACGATGTGGACTTCAAACTTATACACCGCTAACTTCGAGTCGACACACTCGCTCACAGGGCGGGAACACCGCCAAGTCCTTTTTAATCGGTAGGATAAGCTAAGTTGCGAATAAACTCGAACACTACATACATGGACATATTGCCCGGACAAGGCTTTCAAGAAATGGCATTCATACATACGTGCGAACGATTACGTAGTACGTAGCTTTAATCAAGCTATCTGATGTGTGTGATATTTACTACCGCAAATATAACGAAATAAACCACATAGAGATTAACCATGAAAGCTTGGTAATAACCCGTCAGTCTGGTCCGTCCACTGAACATCGTTGTGTTATACACATATATACGACCCAAACGGTATGTTTGTTAATGAGACAACCAAAATGTACAACAAAAATTATTACAATATTCCGTTAAAAAAAATTATCTTCCCCTTATTAACAAGGTGTCTCGTTTAAATAAAAATACTAAGTACTGTAAGAAAACCCCACGGCAGCAGTGAATTAAGTCGGACGACCCAGTAAGTCACAAATGCCTTCACCGCTTAGTAAAACCAGCATTCCTTCGCCAGCTGCTACAAGGAATTTCATCTAGCGATCTTTTACTTGGCATTGTTAGTACAAATTGGGTATCGACCATTGCGAGTTGAATTAATTTAGCGGCGTAGCACGCCACGGCGTTGACAAAGTTGTTTGTTTTACGGCTTAGCAAAAGGTCCTGTCTACCTTATCTTCCAAAATTATTTTTGCGCACTTAATCATTCGTTAATACATAAAACGTGCAATATGAAAGAAAAATAAAAAAGGAACTTCACGCCTGTAATCCCCGAAGAGGTAGGCAGAGGGATGTAGAACATTCCCACGTTTCACCAGTTACTTTTAAG
>DWFO01002312.1:0-13970 GCA_018246595.1 Mimoniades nurscia nurscia | reverse complement strand
AACGTGGGAATGTTCTACATTCCTCTGCCTACCTCTTCGGGGATTACAGGCGTGAAGTTACTTTTTTTTTTTTCTTTGAAGTTACGATTAGACTTCTACAATGCAATTTGTATAGTCCTTACACTATCTCTTAATATCATTTGGTATGCCCGGACCACTAAAAGATTGACATGTTCAAAGACAGCACAAAGGAACTCATCACAGCTGAACAAATTCATAAGTAAACTGCCCAAAGTGTATTTATTGAGGTATGTTTATAAGTAGATATGTAAACTTAACATTTTGGTAATAGTTAAAAAAGTTAACTACAAGTTGAAATTAAACATATGAACTTCATTATAACTAACAAATATTTTGCTAAAATAATAAAAAAATTTAATAACATATTTGTCAATAACATTTGCTATGTGTATATAAATATATTGCCTAGTTTCGTGTACTCATTAAACACATCTACGAAGCCCACATTGTCTGTGTATATACTTATGTTTTACATGCATAATAAATTAAAGTATTGACTTGACTTTGTATTAATGGACTAATTTTCAGTTGCTATTACCTATTACCTATTAGCTATTACCTAATCTCTCTGTATATGTCTGTTAATTCTGTTTTGTATTCATAGGTTCTATATACCCTTAACATATTTTCTAAATTTCCTATAAAGAAGCTATCACATGCTTGGAAATATTTATAGAAGTTCAAATGTACGCATATAGTTGTACTATTTGTCACCATATGAAAGGTGCTCTTTCTCTCAAGATTTTGAGACCAAATTTGTTCCATTCACTCTGATTGATCCATAGTTCCATTGCAGACTCTAAGCATGACATTACTGCTGCTCCCTTCCACACTGTGCTAGCAGGGTCCAAGTCTTTGGGGGATGTGACTATTTCTAATTGTTCACTCTTGTATGTATAGGGGATTTGTAATGCTAAACGATTCTGAAGCCAAAGATATAGCCCATGCACCTTCACACCTCCACCAACTATAAGAATGCTGCTATACATTTTCCTTCTTAACTCTTCACTTGGACATCTGTCTATGCTTTGCAAGATCGCAGCATCTAAACTTAAAACCTGTCCAGGTGCTAAGGCAACAATATCCCCAGGACCTCCTTCTAATGTATCAACTACTATATCTTCATCTTGGTTGGTTGTTGGCTGTGATTCATTGACAGTTTCAAACTGTTGACTCTCATTAGCTGTCGGATCTGCTGCCTCCCGTTTTCGACCAGTTTCCCTCAAGAATTCAGCATCAAATGGATCCTCTGGATCACTCTGCTGTCTATTCTGTATCTTGGTAGTTTTAGATCCTGTTATTTTTAACAAATCAGTGTAAAAGAGTGCTAAGGGTGAAATGATACATTCATCCCCAACCTGTAATGTATATTTGTTGACAACATCACCTGGATGATCTACAAAGAAGCTTTTCTCTTGAGGTCCACACACATCTAAATTCACATGGCAGAACTCTTCATATAAATTTCTCATTAGTACCACATCTCGCGGCATATTTTCATTCCAATTCTTGTATGGAAAAGCACTCTTGTGGAACATCCAGGATAATGTTTGACAAACGTCACCAGCTCCATAGTCCATTCGTAACCTGGTCGCCTTGTGAGACAGCCCATCTTCAACACAACATATAGCTGTTTTCTGATCACCTACATCAACTACACAGGCTGAACCAATTCCAGCACCAAATGTGGCGCCAACACTTTCTTGAACTAGAAAACAGTGCCCAAACCCGAGATCCTTCAACAACAAAGACATTAAACATTTTAGGTGGCTTCGGGAATAAATATCTGGTATCAACAACACACATCTATACTTAATTAATTCCATTAAAGGTATACCTAATTTATACTCTATTATTGAGCTCCAAATAGTGTATAAATCATTTAAAACAGACGAAACAGAGCCCCCGACTTCCGAATGTATGTTGAAATCACCTCGCTTGTATGGAAAATGTATATTGTATGGCAATTCTGGGTCAATGTCCAGGACGAGGTCGCCAACTACCACGTCGCACTGCACCTGTGGCCACGGTTCCCCATCGTTGTCTGTTTCAGGGAGCGAACGCCTATTAAAGGCGGCTATTTGCTGCGGTGGAGTAGCGTAACGCCTTGCACCGTTCGACTGCATACAGGACTGAAGTGTATGAGATATTTGGAGCCTGCATTCCTCCAATTCTTCAATTAACTCCTTAGTTTTCGGCACGCTCGGGGGTATAAAGGGGTCCCGGTATATTTTCCCGCCCGGACGACGTTTGCGCGCAATACAATGCAACTGCTTCGCTGGTAATAGATCTGATGCTTTCCCTATTCGCACGTACAAAGACCCAGGATGGATGACTATAATTCTGTTCGCTGGAAACTGCTGGAACTGGTCGGGACCAGCATCGTAAGCCGGCATACTCATTGATAGGTATACTGGAAGAATTGAAGTCCAAGGAATATTATTCTGATACGTTCTTAATTCCCTTATAAAAACTTTCTTGAGTCATCTAAAGCATAACCTCTTTGTTTTTGTTTGTTATCGTTTTTTAATATTTGACATTGACAGTTAGTATTCGGTTAGAAACCTGCAGTTCCATCATTTGATAATAAATTTTGATTAAAGAAACTGAAAGGCTGCAGGCGGAAACTGGATGCGGCAAGCTGAGGACAGGGCGCGATAGCGCTCTTCGCGGGATACTTCGTCCAGTCCACTGTCCAGCAGAGGAGTGACATAAGCTGTGATGATGTTTTATCAGAAAATATAAACGTAATAATCTAATGATGAGATAAAAAGCTATAATTTTAAAATACCTAAGAAGTATTGTTTGATATTTTTTAGCACGTATATGTTTGATAAAAACCACTCCCACTGTTTAATTTTTGCTATCGTTATCAGCTGTTTGTCATCAAGACAAAACGTCAAGCGAAAATGTCAGTTCCGTGTCGTGTAATTCATGACGATATAAATGGTCTCTAAACGTAATATTTACGTTCGAATTAAATAAAATTAAAGATGGTGTCACGAAGTTTGACTGAAGTGTTTGTGTTGATGAGAAACAATGCGATCCACAGTCGACAGATATTTACAGAACAGGTGCGCGGTCAAGCCTCGGTTATGTTATTGATTAACTTTCAAAATCATAATGCTGTATTTTAGACCGTTTGTTTGTGTTTATGAATTTTTATCCTGTTTTTAAAACGCGAATATATCCGTTCCTTGAGTTTTAAATTAAATTTTGAAGAAAAGTAATGTGATGTATAATTCAAGTATAAATTTTAAAACTTCAATAATTGTTATTCGTCACGTATACACATTTTAAAGAACTTATTTATCGAATTATATACACTACTATAATATAAAGTCTTTAAGCAATCAATTAATTGATATGTGGTCTTAGGAATATCTTTCTGATATTGTCCAAAACCAGCAAAAGCACCATATTTACAGATGTTCATATTAATTTGTATGTCACTCCAGTGTATCATGCTAAGCATTTGCTAGACTGTGATATTAATGACACTCATCTACACATAAATTTAAGCTTCTTTGACCCCTAGAAGTTTCTGGAACCTGTTTATAGTATAATGAAGATAAATTAATTATTCCACATAATGCATCAGAATAGTCAACAAGATAATGCTTTAAGGAAATCTCAATAATAAGAAATGCTTCTGTTCTATGGTTCCACTGTTGGACACGGGTCTACTCTCAAAATGAGTAACAGTGGCTATACACTGCTACACTGGCTAACTGCATTTTGGCAGAATTCAGACACTCCTTAGTAAACATTATAGATAACTTGATTGCATGTAGAACATCTCATTTCGTTTTTCTTTAAATTTATATGAAATGATATTTTATCATTCAAACATGTAACTCTGTAGAACTAGTATCTGCTAGGATTTGCCTTAAAAAGTGAGAAGTAAAAATATCTACTAACATCATTGCTTGTGAAAAAGTTATATTGCATTATTTCTTATGCTCAAAAAACCTCCGTTGTCTATCAACAGAAATAAATCACAATTAGTTATCTGGTTATGATTACAAATCAATATGAAAGTAAAAATGTATGTATAATGAATGTGACATGATTACATTCATGATAATTCTAACATCAAAACACTGATATATAACCAACTTTTATGTTTTACTGAAAAAAGTCTACATCAACCAAATCTACTAGTAACTGCTGTGTATGCATTGATGCATTTTGCTTCTTATAATATTTTACCAGTATAAAGCTTTAAGTTGATGAGCACCTTTAAGCTCACAATAATAATAATAATAATGTCTTGGGACATCTCCACACACAGCCATCTGATCCCAAAGTAAGTGGCAAGAGTTTGTAGCGTGGTCATCAGAAGGCTGATAAACTACATAATATATACACATGACTATATACTTAAATAGTTATAATGCTTGCAAGATTATTTGTCATTTATATCTGAAATTTCTCTTGAAGGGTCATGACTATGAAAGGGTACAGTTGATGCGCTCCAACTCCCGTGACATAGAATCCGGCATTGAACTCAGAACAGACTCTAATGCTCCCCCACCCTGGACAGATGCATTAGAAGAAGCACACTATGTCATCACAAGGTTTGTGTTCACGATAAGTTTCACTACAATTTTAATAACTTTCTTAACTCACTTCCCTAATTTAGTTGAAACTGGTAAGACTTAGTGTGGCAAAATAAAAAAATATATACTTCATGTTGAGTTACAGAAAATTTTAACATGATTCACACTTAGATTTGAATGGATGATTATGAAGCACTTGAATTGTATGTAATGATTTTCATGCAAAATATGCAAATTAACTGAATGTATATTACTTCAAAGAGTAGTTCATTACTTCATTAATGTTTAATGCAGTTTTGTCTGATATTACATTGAATACAAAAAACTAAAAGTTTAATGTAACATAACATACTTTTTACTATATTTATGTACACATAGATAACAAATAAAAATAAATGTGAGCAGTTGTACAAGGGCACTATTTATTCTGTATTGAATTTATCTTCTAGTAAGCCAACCTAGTGTGTACAGTTCTAAAAGAATCAATTATTTACATGTATAAAATCTTAAATTTCTTTGATTTGATTATTTATGTTTTTCTATGATCACTGATGTCCCCCTTAAATTCCCCAGGCTAAGAACAAAATTATCAGAACTGCAAGCATGCCACGAGCGCCAAATCCTCCGCCCCGCGCTGGACGACAGCAGCGAGCAGCAGCACATAGGCCGGTTGACGGCAGAGATTGGGCGACACTTTACTCACGCGCACACACACTTGACAGCCATCAAGGCACAAGCTAGACATGGTAAAATTTCACTATGAACTAACTACATAATAATAATACTATTATATTGACATATTGTACCTCGCAATGCTGAATGTATTTGTAATTGGCATGCATACTCATATGTATTAATATATAATTTTAAAGTAAGATTGTAATGCTGTTGGTACATCAATAAATAAATAAATCCATGTGCCTACCTTAATCAGCTATTTTATATTCTGGCTTATAGAGATCTGAAAGCTCTAATAACAGTATGTGTGTGAAGACTGATGAGTGTAGACGAAATATTTCAGCTGTGGGCTTATTTTCAGACAAAATACTTTTCCGAAAGCGTTACCGCCAAACGCTAACATCAAAATGTATGAAAATGTAATAGCGAACTAGCGAGATCAACCTTTTTTCCGCAGCTTAGGTCACTAGCGAGTTCCAAGTCACTACTAGAAAATCTAAATTGGAAGTTTTAGTAGTGGCCGACCTGGTGCTTGAGCCCATGACTTCCCAATCGGCAGTCGCGCTTGTAACCAACGAGGCAGTCATACATTTATAAAGTCCCAAGATATATTTTTTAGTTAACGCCATGTATTCCGAAGGCTTATTTAGCAGTTATAAAAAATATTTTTCATTGATTACAGGTAACAAGACAGAACAAAAATTAGCTAACAATGTAGTATTAGCCTTAGTGACGACACTGCAGGACCTGAGCGTGACGTTCCGGAGCGCTCAGGCCAACTATCTCAAGACTCTCACGTCGCGAGAGGAGAGATCCAATGCGTACTTCGACCTGCCCAACTTCGAGGAGTTGAGCTTGGAGGAGAACGATCTGCTACCTGGACTGACCAACAACCAAACTGATCTATTGTTCTCGTTACCCAGCACGTCCGCACAGAGTTATCCCGGTGGAGATAAAAATTTGGACGGCATGTTTCAAAAGCAGACAGCGATCAGTCAGAAACAGCTGATGCTGATGCAGGAGGAGAACACGAAAATGGTGGCGGAGAGAGAGGAGGAAGTGAACAAAATAGTCAGGTCCATCGTCGATTTGAACGATATATTCAAGGATCTGGCGCATATGGTCCACGAACAGGGTACTGTTTTAGATAGGATAGATTATAACATCGAACAAACACAAGTTCAGGTGCAGGAGGGTTACAAACAGCTGCAAAAAGCGGAAAGGTACCAGCGGAAGAACAGAAAGATGCACTGTATCCTAGTGCTAGGGATAACTATAGTTGTTTTGGTAATACTGTTGATCATAGTCAAGAGTTAGTTATTGATGTGGCTTTAAATCAAAATGCCTTATATTACGTAGTTGAAAAATTAGTCATTATTTTACTGACTATAGGTTTTTTCTATTATTGTTGACCTCATTTTTAGTATAAATAGTAATTCTATATCATTTTTATAGTGGCTCGGAGTCTGGATATGTGCTCGGTGTACGGCAATAGGCTCACCACCTACTCCATAGTGGGACGGGAACGTAACTGATGAAACGTGAAAGTGTTCTACGTTCCTCTGCTTACCTCTTCGCGGATTACAGGCGTGATGTTACGTTTTATATATCAGTTTTGCCTACTCCTGCTTCGTTTGTCGAATAACTATATCGTTGGTCGAAAGATTGTAATCGCAATTCCTGATCGAGAGCTCCTGGGTCGGGTGCCATCGAATATTTCTAACTCAGAAGTAGTAGTAGCCCAGAGTTGATTTATGTTCAATAATTTATAATACCAATACGTTATTTAATACCTATTTAATTCCAGTGTATTGTTCATCGATCCAGTATTGTTGGTTTAGGATAAGAGTAATTTAAATGACTAACACGTTTGAAAACACTTAGGAGAAACTGTAACGCTAACAAATGATAAAGAATGTGATTTTCATACCAAAATGGCTGGTCCAATATTGAATTTTTCACTATTTTGTATCTTAACGCTTGACTAATAATAATTGAGGTGTATAAAACGATCTTTATGCACAGCGCCGAGCATGCTCAACACACTCTACGATTGGCTGGAATAACGCCCCTGTTATTTAATTAAAAAATAAATCCTGACATCGTAATGTTTTATTACCATTTAAGACAAAGTGAAACATAAAATATCACGACTAGCACGCGTGGCGCTTGTAGGCGTCTGGGTCCGCATTCCGCAACTGCGCACGCGACGCGACTGGGCCGCAGTGTCCGAACGTGTACAGTACACCCCTTGAAACAAATCTTTGGCGCCAAAAATAAACGACCGTAATAAAGACATTATCTTCATTTCACAAAATTCACTGCAATTAATCGCTTATATGAAAAAAAAAAGATAGAAATATTATGCTACCGTTACAGTGATGGCCGTGCTCTGGTGCTCTCGTCATTTACTATTCTCTTCAATTCCCGCCAAAAAAGGCGCGCACTGAAATATGACAAGTCTGTTATTGAGGAGTTGATTTTTACTACATGTTGATAATGTTATGGGCAAGTTAGTTAAGTACCTATGCTAGAATTGTTTAGTAGACGTTCGTGACCTGATAAGATATGAGCACTTAAATATCATTCCATTAATAATTATAATTTGTTAAGAAAATTTTAAATTGTATAGTAACCATTGTTGTATCTATATGTAAATTATATGTTCGTGTGTATAATATATAATAGCAATAAAATTTGTATCTGACGTAGACACCATCAGCAGTGCGTGAGCTCAGTCGTTAAGAATATTACAGTCTATTACAGCAAAAAATATAAAATTGTCAACTCAAAATTATGTCATCAAATCGGACTAACGCCCAAAAGGCCTGTGTGTAAGAGTACGACGGAGCCTTTGGGTAAACACGAGTAGCAACCCTACGCCGTACTTTGTACTTTCCATGCTAGGAATGGTAACGAAGCATAATGTTAGATCTGGCAACTAATAGTGTTATCTAAAATGATTCGCATTAAAGTAGCATGAACATACTGTAATAATTGAAATGAATATGGACTGCAATCAGTATATGTATGTTAATTATGTTTAGACATTTCATTTTGACTGCAGAGTAGTATGTTATAACGTTAACATTTCGAATTTTACCAATGTGGAAAAAGTTTGTGAATTAGCCGATCCATTACTGTACGATAATACAACCGAGAATTAAAAGCAAATTTGTGACCGAATAGTATATTAGATTCAATAAAAGAATGAAATAAACTGTCTATTCCGTATATTTTCCGTTAGCTTTATAATGATAAAAAGATTAAGGAAATTTAGTATGATACATATGCATGCATTGTATCATTCACAAAATGTAATTATAAGCTTTTTTAACTAGAACATAACCAGTGGTTTGCTGTTTACGCTTTAGCTTTTATTTTATATTGCATAATATTGTTCTTAATTGCGGTTGTATAATTTGTGTATATTAATTATTATTATATAAGAATAATGAACGCCTGTTAACGTGATGTGGGAATGTGTGCCAATGTGTTTAAATATGAAATTTTCTTTATTGTATTTTGTAATTATTATCCAGTCGAGTTTATATTTAAGACCTCAAAATTGACAATTTAAGTTTTGTGTGTGCATTACAACTAAATGATAAATTATTTATACTATTGAAATATGTTCGAATATAAACTTTTTGTTTGTCACATGGAATTTGAATTTCAGATCCTTCTCGTTTTTCAAGCAACTATTTTATTTTATTTATTTCGTTAAAAGGTTGTTTTTAATTGCGTAGGAATGTCAGAGGTATGTCAATGTC
The DNA here is from genome assembly GCA_018246595.1 of Mimoniades nurscia nurscia. Lineage (NCBI taxonomy): Eukaryota > Metazoa > Arthropoda > Insecta > Lepidoptera > Hesperiidae > Mimoniades > Mimoniades nurscia. The sequence continues at coordinate 4,936 of DWFO01002312.1, read as the reverse complement.
CCATACTACAATTATTTCGTTAAATATATTAATTCATTATATGTGGGCACAGGTAACATCGGCCATTTATCATCTGATAGTGTAGCGGTGCGCTACTTACCGTTATATGAGCGCGCGCCTCATACGGAAAATACTGAACTGCAACACTGAGACTGCCCAATCAGAGGACGCATCCTAAATCGCGCTATCGAAGTTCCATAGAATCACAGTAGGTATATACAAAAGATCCGAAGTTAACATATTCGGACTGCGGTCCCCAGGCATCAACATCGCCTGGCGGGAGATCTTCCCTTTTCCTCCACATTGGAATCGAAGCCGAGCCTCCTGGGTGTAAGCCAGGTCGGTGTCTGGAGACCGCGGTCCGAATATATTAACTCGTAGTATTATACGTGTTCAGCATTTTCCACGTGAGGCGCGCGCTCATATTACAGTAAGTAACGCGCCGCTACAATAGTAATTTTTTGCTTATAGGATAGGGTGCATGAAAAGAGCCTCACCGAGCGGCGAATATGTCTGATAAAATATGAACATACCCTGCCCGGCGCACCCTGGACATTGCGACTAATGCTTTCACCACGATGGCTGATCCCTCACGACCGGCTATCGACTCGACGAAGCTTAGAGCTAGTGATTTACGGTTAACGAATAGTTACCGTTTCCGTTTTTGAATTTGACGTTTATTGAAGGCTAACTGCTGATGTGCGGATTAGTATTTTCAAGTACCTATTACTTGTACTCTGAACTATTTACTCGTACGTCGTAACAAATCCAGCCTCGATGTAACATCACGAACCAATATATGAGCACCACACTCGACGCATTGCTGTAACTTATTTTAGCAAGCAATGTGCGATTCGTGTATCATTTTTTTGAGCATAGAAAGCGCGTGCGCACGATGTTCTATATTTTTAACAAATTTTATTGTTAAAATATACACAATTATGATGTACAGTGTACATTGACTGCCGCGCTGGTCGAATTATTGCGCGCGAACGCGCGACTGCTGAATGAAAGGTCCTGGGTTGTACCCCAGGTCGGCTACTATTTGGTTTTACTAACTTGAAATTACTAGTGGTGGCTGGAGTTTGGATTTGTTTCCGGAGAATAACAATATGCTTATCCCCTATTCCACGATGGGATGTAAGCGTAACTGACGAAATGTAGTTACGTTGCGTTAGTTTGTGCATATATTTTCGTCAGTTTGAATTATTAACTGCTCTGCCTACATTTCCCGGAAGATTCAGGCGAGATGTTGCGTTTTTATTGTTATTTTAACGTCTAATCACAATATAACTACGAAGTTACTTGAAATGAATGCAATTTTATGCTCAACATTAATTTCGGGTCAACTTCAGTTTCTCGTTTTAGGTATTAGTATAAACATTTGCAGTCATACTTTATTTTAAACACAACCGATCAAGATATACGCAGCACGCGACCTGCACATCGGGCGGTCCAACAAAGAAAAAAAGCGAAAGAGAAAGGTACGTTCAGGTAAGTGTTCATTCGCCCTGAGCACTACCTCGGACGCAGAGTCAACCATTAGAAATGTTGTTTCATTTAAAAGCTTTTCTGAATAGATTCTGCTTGGCTTCATTATAACGTTACATTACATGTAATGTGTACTCACGTAGTAATGTAACAGTTACCAATAATTTAGTTTTGTAATCTACAATGTCTGATTTGTCTACTCATAATAAATTTTATTAAAAAAAATAAAAAATACCTTCAATGTTCCAGCTTGAACCATGCCTAAGTGGAATGATAATATACTTATGATGATAATTCACGGAAATGACTTAGATTATTTATAACTATTTTTTAAACAAATGTCCACCTCTTCAGGGACCCAGGCGTGATGTTACATTTTTAAACAAATTGATAATGTGGAACCACTGATAGCTGTCTATTGGATCGTAAACTAGTCGAAACTCATGCTGTGGTCACCAGGCAGTCGTAAACTATATATTATGTCCACATACATGTATACATGTACACATTTTATAACATGCATTACATTCACATTCAGGACCAATACTTGTGTTTGTCACACAAATTCTTGGTGACTAAAAGCCATCTCTAACTCAATTGTGCACACTAACTAGCACACTAGTGGGCCATCCAAATCCGCATCAGAGAAAATAACTCAACTTTAAATAAATGTAATCACATTAATGAGAACCAGATCGCCGCTCCCTCAGTAATAACTGTCCGGACAAAGCACGAGCTCTATGGCTGATACGGAATCCTATTCAAAGGTGTATTTAATTTTCCTCTTAGGTATTTTGTTATTTCCGAGTAATGTGCTTTATTCATAGCAAAAATAAATTCATGGCCTTTGCCCCCTGGATAGGTTAACTTTGTACTGTATACTAGTTATAAAATTATTAGCAAGCTCGGTAAAAATGGATGTTGAAAATGAAACTAAACATAGAATTGCACTAAAGAATTGTAATTGTCAGAGATATCTTAACTCAAGTATTTCCAACTTCAAAGATGCAAATATAAGTTCACGAAAAACCAAAATAATTATCATTTTACTGAGGAAATTATAAATTAACATTATTATTGTATTTGAAATATTGTAGTTAAATTAATTATAGATAATATAAACATGAAATAATACAAATAAATGTCACATACAGAGTAAATTTATAATTTATATTATCCAGTGTTGTAGAATGTTTCAAATTCGAAAAATGTCAAGTTTAAATTAGTTTATTTTCAACAACTGAATCAATTACATGATAAAAGGATATGTGACAAAGTGGGTCCTAGAACAAAAAACACTTAAAGGCAGATCATGTGCATTGAAGAGTGCAAGAAAGACAAGATCTAGTTACATGCATCAAGTACCACAAATATATAATATTTCTATTTTCAAATAAGACCAATTAATTTAAAACTGAGTTAAGACCAAAAGGAAAGTAAGATATTTAGTGCTACATGACTGTCTTATTCAGTTTGCTTGGTTTGACAATACTGGGCAATGTTCGCTATTGACACAATAATGAATACAAATAAAAATTTAGTCAATACAATAATAATAGGCAAATTATAAGCAGTTTGATCAACATACACATTTCGGAAAATTTGAATAGCATCAAACGTTAATAAAGATTTTTTTGTTTAGAGTAAGCAAGATGAAGATGTTAATTTTCACACTAGAAAAGAATTTAGTCCAACATTACTTTGTAATACAAAGTAGCTTATCAAGCTACACATTGAGAGTAAATAATGGTTTTTTGTGTCATCAGCTTACTTTACCAAGTGGCTTTGTTTTTCTACAGTATATGATATATTTAATAATTACTTAACACATTGTGGTTGATGAACAGACAAGTTCACATAGATTATATATAATATTTATCTCATTATTCACATCTCATACCAACCACACCGTGATCCAACAAAACAAACACAATATGATAAGACATTAACAGACAATATTTGACTATGAATCTTTGTGTTTATTGTAAAATTCGTCTAAATACTTTTTATAGGCGGGCTGATTGGGCCATAGGTATGATGCTTGCTGGTTGAGGGGGCTCAGGGTGTTCGGCTCCGCTAATAAGCTCTGTATCGAAAGTAGAACCGTGCGCACATCGTATAAGGCCGTCCACTTGTCCTTTAAAATATCCAAACATATTAGGCCACAGGTGTCCACGTTGGGGTGGAAGCAGGGCGTGATGAATTTCACTAACGGTGGCGCGTAAGGGTACGAATTGGGGAATTCTAAAGACAACTTGTACTTGTGTCCCGCGTAAACTGTGTCTTGAGGCCCGTTTATTGTTCCGATCCATTTAAATAAATTTTCGCTCTCCGGAAATGCTGAAATACCTTTGTCAGCACATCGCATCAGCTCCATAAGCTCTTTCTGCAATCTACAAGAAAAAATCCATTACTGGTCCATCTGTACTGACTTTGGAACTCATAAAACTCAGCTGTGTTTTAATAAAATATCTTACCGTTTGCTCACAGCATGGTTATCCTTCAATTTTATCGTGTCTTCATTCTGTTTGGCGGGATTCGACGAAGATGCGTAATGTGGATTAATATTTTGGGCCATTCTAATACAAGAAATCCAAATCTAATACAGGTCGTTGTCTGTTAGATGGTGGCGACTTCTTGTGATTCCTGTTAATTTTAAAAAGCTCAAATTTTATTGGATATTCCTTTCGTCTGACAGCGGAGCAATGATGGCGTCTAACACAAATCGTCAATCATGAACCGTTTAAGATATCGTTTTAAAATCTTTACGAACTTTATTAATGAAAACAATATAATAATAATGAACATAGAATATTGTTTTAAAGATTTTTTTATTTATATTTTATATCTTGGTTTCATTCATTAGAAAGGGGCAGTGCATATAAAAGGCTAATTACACTTTGTGCACACGTTATTGTTATAGTTAAACATTTTAATATTGATATTGATGCAACAATATTATAAAGAATATAAATGTTTAATAGGTACATACTGCATATACTGTTGTAACTTTTATATTACTTTTATGGTGTAACGAGTATTCAATGGGTAATGATTAAATTCGTTCTGTTCTGTGTATGTGATATTATGGATTTCTATATTTCATTTCATAACAAAAGACGCCTCTCTAATAAATCTATTGAAAATAACAAGGAATTGTCATTTCTTATGCCTGTTTACAACGTTTTGAATGATTTATTTTTCTATAATATGGTTAACTGCAAATTGGACATTACATTTTGTCACATGAAACGTGTCATCGTGTCACATGAAAAACGTGTCACATGAAAAAAATCTCAACTTTCATTGAATATCCATTCTCATCGCATAAATCGACAATCTAAAGTAATTATGAAAACCGTTATTTTCAATTGAAAAAAAAAAAAAAAAGTAACTTCACGCCTGTAATCCCCGTAGAGGTAGGCAGAGGAATGTAGAACATTCC
>DWFO01002311.1:0-13970 GCA_018246595.1 Mimoniades nurscia nurscia | reverse complement strand
AAAGTAACTGGTGAAACGTGGGAATGTTCTACATTCCTCTGCCTACCTCTTCGGGGATTACAGGCGTGAAGTTACTAGACAAACAACATCAAACAAAAACTTAATCAACAGCTACAATACAGCTGCATGCACGTGTAAGTTCTATGTAACACTCAAAATACCGTTACGGGAATCAGATTCGATAATTGCATCAAACACTTCAGATCATTGGACACTACAAGAGCATACAATATCGACGTGGCAAGTGAACAAGCGCCGCGACCCTTCTAACCAAACATGGCACGCTGTTCGATAAAGTAGAAATTATGGTTAAAGCCGAAATTCTAAAGAACATATACATGTTGTGTGAGTAGTATAAATTACGTCGGGTAGCTGAGGGTGTTCAATAAATTATGCTCGTTTAACGTCGCGTCAGTAAAATAAATCTGTTTTGTTTTGTTCGCGTTAATACGATGATAGTTTTTCTGTAAGATGTATACATATTGTACGTGTAATCGTAATACTAAGTATTTCGTAACGTTTCGTATTTGGTCTCGTAGCGTCTTTGTATTATCATCATCAGCCTAGTGCAGTCCACTGTTAGGCATAGGCCTTCCCTGAGGGGGGTTGTAGGTTGCAAGCGCGACTGCCAATTTGGAGGTCCTGGTTTCAAATGCCCGGTCGGGCATTACTTGATTTTTCTAATTTAGATTTTCTAGTCTGGAAATGTTCCCGGTGTATGGCAACAGGCTACCACCTATTCCTCCATAGTGGGACGAAAATGTAACTGGTGGAACTGAGTATACTACGTTCCTCTGCCTACCTCTTTGGGGATTACAGGCGTGTTGTTACGTATATTTATTTTTTATTATTGCGCTGACAAATTTGCATGTATTATCATTTTGGTGTAATGGTTATTAATGTATTTCAAATTAGATTATGCATCACGCTTAGCTGGAAGATGTCCCGTAATATTATTATTATTATTAACGTGCCCGCTGCGAATTTCTACTTACAGCTAACGTTTACAGCTAACTGGTAACGATTGCTAACCTATATACGGGTAGATCCGCATGTAACATTAACACTACACACTAGGTAAGGTATATCACCTCCTTAAATACGAATATACCATTCAACTCACAATCTTTCAATATGAATATCTCTATTAAATTAAATATATTTCAAATATTACTTACCTACTATACTCATGTAATTACGTAAAATTGTTTTCACCCTGATCTCAGTTATTCCAAAACGTCGGCTACTTAAGTACCTCAAGGGTGTCGAGAGGAAAAACTTACATCCCAAAACATTCAAAGTTTTCTTAATTACAGCAGGGCTTTATACTGAGTTTGCTAAATCGATTAACTTTCAAACTTTTATAATGAAAACCAACTAATCGTGCCTGATCACTTTATTAAGGCTGAGCTTGACATGGCGTATTTGTTGGTGTTCATGATGACAAATTTGTCATTGCTTCGTGTAACCCAATGAAGTACTTGTAACATGTATTCAGTTAAAAGAACTAGCGTCGCAATAGTTTGAGCAACTGACCAGGGCGACATGAATGTCACGTGCTTACGTAACCACATGTTCTATTGGGTAATGTCTCTACATGACCCAATAGAACATGTGGTTACATGTGGTTACAATAATACATCTCTATGTATGTATGTATGTATGTATTGTAGTATTTGTATTTGAGATTTGTACACTGCTGGTATAAAAATTTCGTCCATCAATGCGTGGTTCTAGTAATCTGCAGCAAAGCCATGTAGCAGAGTATGTAAAAGTCTAAAGGCGGTATGTTTATTCTTCTGTATCTGTAAAACGATAACTTTAGACTTAGTAAAAAAGCGTACCAACATGAGAATAATTTTTAGAGGGACATTTTTCTTAAGTAACACTCATAAAAATTGTCGAGACAATTTATCTAACTTCTTAAACTGACGCCTAACAAAAGATGTTTGCCTTTACGCCATAGACGGCAAGTGAGTAACAACTAATACTGGAAAAAAAATTGCCCTTAATGTTATTAACGCCTAAAATTTGAAATTACATTCAGCGAAGTGGTATTATCCATCTATATGTATGCTTATATTATATCTATCGTGTGTGAAAATGCCTAACGCAAATGTAATTTTACCAGTGGAAATAGAAATTCCAATTAATATTGCAAAAGCCTGGCCTGTAAAGCTCCATTGAACATGAACCACGTTACCAAAATACCTATTTCGCATTTGTTTTGTTTTAGTCGTATAGGCGGGGATTAAATGGCATTCATGCTTTGATTTCTATAAATCCATATTTATGGATTTGTGTGTAACGGTCCGATACAATGTCTAACAAAACAATATAAATAAACACACGTTGTATCTATAGTAATGAAAAACAAAAATAACCAACGAATACAATTTAACACAAACAGCTTTTCTTGTGGATCTGTTCTTTTAATAACAATTTGTACCAAATATAGAAACAATATCATGTTGTAACTATTGATTTACAAAAACCCGCCAAAATAGCAGAACACAAATAACATATTTTAGATGATTGAGTTTATGTCGAAGTAAATGTCAAGCTTTTATCGTGGGCATGGCGAACGCGGTCTGCCACACAACAGACTTTTAAAATGTTATTCTAATAGACGGGTAGGTAGACTGCTATACCGCACTGATAACAAATAATATTAAATAAATATATATTTTGGGACTTGGGAAAGAGAACATGTACAATGCTAAATAGACGGCTGATTAATTGCATGTACATACGAGTATATACTCGTACATCATGTATATTTTATATCCTTCATTCCAGAATATTCGACGAACATTCTGAAACAAAACTTTAATTGCAATATACAATTACATACATTATATACATACTAATAATATACAATTAGTCTTATAAACAATTAATAACACTAACTGTATTAATTGTTGCAAAAATCCTATTTCTGCTGTCCTGTACCAGGCTAGTTGCCGATATTTATGGACGTCGACCGGCCGCGTGGCTGATTCCTGCTCGTTCGCTACTCTCTTCACAAAAAATATGCTACAATATTTACATGAAAATAATTGATACAATTTAGGCAATGTCTGTAACATATACATACCTATTTGTAGTATAGAAGCGAATGAATACGTCAAGAGGTATCAATTAGAGGAAAAGAGTTAATTATTATATATGTGCTGAAAAACTCAAATGTAAATAATCGATACGTTTTGCTTAATGTTTATAGCGAACATATGTACTAATAAAGCGAGTTGCCATGTTCAGACGTATCAATTGGTAAAGTAGAGTAAATTGTCCCATAAACAATAAGGGCCATCGTATTTTAAACTGTCACCATTTCGTACCTAAAATTTAGGGCGGCCAGCGAACAGCGCAATAAAACGAACCGTTTACTGCGTGGGTGGGTACAATTTCGCCGGGCCCACTAATTCTGCCGCTACTATGAATAATTAACATGTTCTAAGATATGGATGGTTACCACACCTTTGATACATTTTAAATTAATTAATTATGAGATATAAGGTGGCTTTAGCTAATTGCACGCCGTATATTGACGTTGTAGATAGGGAGTAGATTAAATTTTTCTGTGCGAACGCAATTTAATTTGTTAATTACCGCATTGTTTATTTCCTATGTCTATGTCCGTATTGGGGCGGATTAAGAATACATTCCACGACCCTGCGCTGGGTATCGTAAGAGACAATTAAATCTGGCAATGGCATATCGCGGTAGGGCGCGGTCTGCCTAGGTACAGCTATGCCTATCTGCCTTGGCCGGCAATAGGCAGCAACGTAGGCGGTACGAGTACCTGCGCTTTGCGATCGCCAATCCGAATGCTCAGCATGGGAATTACGAGCATACTTTCCTCAAGGGAGCCTTACTCCAGCTGTGGTATGTAATAAGCTGATAATGATTATTTCTTACGGCTGTTTATTTAGTGTGTGTGTTTACTTTATAAAAACCGAGTGACCATTGGTCAATCGACATTTATTCATACTTTTTTTTCTTCTCAAGTAACGCTTTATACGCCTTCATGTTTAAACATTATAATATGCTATACTAGTTTTTAAACCTGAAGTTTACTAAGTGTAACATTGAATTTAAATAAAAACCACTTAGGCCACAAATAATAAGCAGATATATCTAACACATTTATTCTTAGTTTAAATGCTCATAATTTACAACTACATGCTAATTAATAGTAGGTTCAATACAACGTAATAATAAGTGATTTGGGGTTAGAAGTATTATTTACAGATGACTTCTAGCCATATTCATACCAGGCGACATTGATAAACCGAATATTCTGATTCATTTTCGTTGGCCCAGTACGTCTAAAGTAATCGATCATCCAATCATACAACAAACAATATCTTTTATTGAATTTAGATTTAATAATCTAAAGCTATTGATATCTTAGGTTATTGATGCCCAAACGTAAATGTAATCATTTACCTTCAAGATATCAATAGCCTAAGATATCAATAGCCTAAGATAGATCAATATGCATCTGTGCCAGGGCCGCAGACGCTTCACCATCTTTTAGTATACACTTGTATCTATTCCCGTCTCTACTAACATAGTTATAAAACATAATTTAAAAAAAATTCAAAAGAAAAAAAATAACTTCACGCCTGTAATCCCCTAAGAGGTAGGCAGAGGAATGTAGAACATTACTACGTTTCACCAGTTACTTTTTAAGTCCCACGATGGAATAGGTTATCCAGACTCCGAGCACACTACTAGAAAATCTAAATTAGAAAATTTTTAGTAGTGCTCGACCTGGGAAACGAACCCAGGACCTCCCGTTCGGCAGTCGCACTTGCACCCAACACGACCAAAAAAATTCAATGATTATTAAATCGCACTGATAAATAAACTGTTTTCTCCTAAGTAATCGAAAGTCAAACTTCAAACGCATTTATCTTTCTATTAGCCGGTTGTCTCAGCGTATGTTCGGTTGGCAAACATTTGTCGAACGTGATCCAACTCAAAGGGACGGATTTAGGAAGGTTACCTAACAAATTTACTTCCACGTATGTTGATGCTCTATATTATTAAGACATACACGTAAAATTTAGGGTCGCTTTTATAATAACGCACATTGAAAGTATTACCGCTTACGACTTTCACGATCTTGCGAGTTCCCGTTATAAAAGGTAATGTTACAATGTATCCTCTCATTCATCCCCTTCGTCGGAAAGTAATCATTGGAGTACCTACAGCGTATTCTTTTTAACCTGCGCCGCGGGCGGCCGGAAGATTGCGAATTGGAAATAATAATGGCAAGTTTACAGTTCACCAGCATGTTCGGTCGTATTGTATAACTTGTACGACTACTTTAAAGTTTTTTTTTACATATTACTATATGATATAACCAATGCAAGTCAAAATTTATTAGTAACTACTAAACATTGAAAAAGATGTGTTTAAATCAAGCAACATTTAACAACACATCGACCCGGTTTGCAGTCATACGATAACGTTGTTAAACCCGCCAAGGAAGTGTTTCGACCGGCTTAAAAACTCCTGACACACGCGTTAGCTGTTAAACTGAATCTCTTTTAAACAGTGCTTAAATATTCCTAACAGGTATTAAAGGAGCCTAAAATTTCAGTGAAATGTATTAATTGTTTATGTATACAACTAGTAATTTACATAAACAAAACAAAACTTTGTTTCGAATAAAGCAAAAGAGAAGATTTGAGTGGCAATCGTCTCGTCTTCTGAATGGCGCAGCGTTTATCAAAGGATTGTCTGAAGGCCGACGAGCTACTCGACAACGCCTTGTTAATATTCACGTTGACAACACTAGATATCTTGCCGTCTGGCGCAGAGGACGTTATAAAAGAATAGCGCTACATATGGAAAAACAGCAACATTTGTGCATAGGAACAATAATATAGGTTTACTTATGAGTATATGTCACCGGTATAGCAAGTAACCGGTTAAGTTGTCATTTGTCTTCTTCATCGTATGTAGTGTACCTATAGATGTGACTAAATAAAATAAAAAGCGTTTGAAAGAAATTGACTCCCACACGCTTGAACATCACTTGTAATTATTGATAGAACACCCCATAGATAACTTGTTTACAATATTATAAGTGAACGTCGATAGCTCAGAACTTATATCAGTCGGGAAGTGCATAGGATTGCGAACTATGAATCTGACTCAGTGACTGGCACCACATTTACTTTTATTTTATTACTTTTACTCGTAATGTTTTGATTTTATTTAGGTGCTTGTTATTGTTGTATGATGTTTTTTATGTGTCAGTGTTACGGAAACACCATTTATTATATTGTATTCTTTTCTATTATGTAAAGTGCAATGTTAAGGTGCAAACCATACTCTTATAAACCTGGTACGCCTTTAGAACTTAAAAACGTATGTAACAGATAGAAAATAAACCGATGACACTAAATTAATTTTCCTGTATCACGGAAAAATGTATGCGACTGGTTTATATGTAAGTTTCGTCCGTGATAATATCCAGTGGGCTAAGGAATGCGTGAGTTTTGCACAAATTGTTGTGGCGCAAACAAAATATGGGTGTTATAAGGAAGATATGAGCATACGTACGAGAACGTGCACACTGCAACATTTATCAAAGGATTGTACAAAGACCGGCAAGAGACGCGCCGACGACACCTCTCGTTATTATTCACAGGGAAGTCACGAAACTGTGTTCCTTCGAAGGTTTACTGAACGTCAACCACATAACAGATATACAACTAAAACATATTTTTTATACAAAAAAAATCCAATTATCGAAAATCGAATTAGTCTTTAGCTCTATTAGCAATTTATTTATTAGTCTATTTGACTATTTAAGATAGAGTTAAAGTACCTACTCGTTAGCTTCGTAGACTAGATGGTAATTTTTGAAAGGCTAAAAAAAGTCTTTAACTGTTCTAGAATATAAAATAAACTCAATAAATTTAACGCCTGAATTTCTCGAAAGAGTAGTCAAAGGATTGTAATGTCCTCAATTTTCACCGGTTATGTTATAGGCTTATCCCACGGAATAGAGGATAAGCCTTTTAAAAATACTCGTAGTAGTAGTTTTCAAGTAAAAATTACATATTTAAATTAATTTAGCAACTGGATTCCTATAATAGACTATTATTACCATAGTTGTTTAATGCATTTCATATCCGGCATGAAATCACGTTGAAAAAATATTTTAATATTAGGTGGCGAATGAGAATCAGCATTTGTACGCAATGTAATGACCCGCTATTCTATGTACAATGCTACGTAAACGTAACAGGTGAAGCGTAGGACTGTACTAAGGACCTCTGCCTACCTTTTTTTGGATTGCAAGCGTGATACTATGTTTTAATAAATGTGTTGTTATTGACATAAGTACCATTGTATTACGATTATACTAAGCAATCCAAAAAACACTTATTAATACATAACACCTACGACTGAAAATTGTGACAATTCACAAGAATACCTTACTTACACTTACACAATACCGTTGTGTGAGTTTTTCTAACGAATCTTTAAGATAATGTCTAAAATGTGAAGTCAAAATAACGATGTAACAAATGTAATCAAAACAATAAATTCACGGGCCCTAAGATTAAATCGGCTAACAAATTCTCAGTCAAAATATCCCATTACCTCAAAACCGCCATTCCGGTTCGTTATCCCAATTTGCAATCGTTATCAACGCACGGGTTTGATTCCGCGTGTAATTAATCTGTGTGAAACGCTACGTATCTGTTTAGTGATGTGGTCGCAGGCGATCTCAGCGCACGTTAAGGCCGCTTTACATGAAAAAGTTAATGATAGATAAGTCTAAACGTTGCATAAACATAAGTCTAATTTGTTTGCCTCCAAACGCTTTCATTGAAACGCTAATGCTAATCATTAAATCGCTACGATACGATTTCACACAGAAATTGACTAACGAAGTTTTTGTAACGCGACTAATTGTCATTGTAAACTCTCGGGATTTTTATGTTTTCATTATACCTCACTTTATTTCGTTGTTTAACCCACTTGTTTAAATGGAGCGATTAGAGAAATGACAGCGACAAATTTAATAACGACTTATTAGGCGTTAATTGTGAGTTATTAAGGTCACATCATAGGTGTCAAAATCAATGTATAGAAACTAAATGCTCGTCTAATTTTGTTTAGTTCTATAGTATAAGCAGATATTTTAACATATGAATCTTAAAAAACATTAGGAAAATAAACGAACACCTTTGGTTTAAGATCTTTACTGATTTCAATCATTTTTGCAGCAATACTACGGCCCGTTTTTATGTTAATGCAGTCTCAATAATAAATTTGCTTTATCTTTAGCCACTTTATTCTTACTACTTTTTAATTTTTCTTTTGTTCCATAGATACTTATATTTATTCTTCGTTTTTTGTTTCTATTTGGTAGTAGTTTCTTTAATTTTCTTTCAGGCAATGAGTAATCACTTTTTGCTTTAATTTATCTAAACAAAAAATGATTAATAGTGGTAGAAGTAGTTGATTACAATTAATTTCGTATAAAAATGTAACACTTTAGTCAATACAGATTACGTAGACGATAAACGTTTGTTAAGAGTCCCTTTGCGGCACAAATACACAGGGTAATATGCTATTAATTTCATATTATCGTACATTCACGATGAGCAATATCGTACATGTAAATCTACTCAGCGACCTTTCATCCGCCCACACGGCCGCGAGCACACGGTATGTTAGCCAGCCCTTACACACCAACCCCACCCAATCAGTCCGGCTTACTGTCGCTTACATGAATATATGGTCCAGAAAAAACCAGCCGAGCATTAACTGCTATTGGATTTTCACAAGAAACCCCTAATTAATCGATATTAAGAATTCAGCTCCACCTCACCTTCCATTCCAATAAAAATAGAAATGTACCTCCCAAGAATACTAAGATCGAAATGACCGGCAACGCTCATTAATATTCCTGGAGTCGAACATTGGATTACAGTTCGTCCCGAGGCGAAAGACGTGAACTCTTGAAATCATACAGAGATTTTCTTTTGAATTGGATTTTTATGAAATAAAGGAAATGTCTTCTTGCACGCCGTGCCGCGAATGTCTAAAGCTTATTTTCAAAATCTGTATTACCTACGTCTCACTTCCAGTTTACCTCACATTACATATTTTTAGAAAAAGACGACTTTGAGCATTCCATTAGAAAAAGTAACTTCATTAGTTGAAATATTTAAACAGAATTTTAGACGATTTTACATTTTTATTTTCTCTTATGGTGCTTAGGTCTGAAAATCTAGCATATAAAATTATTGTGAATTGTCTCATTACATTATATTCAATTATCCTCGTAAGCAGATGGATATTAGCAAAATAATCTAGAATAGTACCTTTCCACTGAGTTTTTATATTGAATAGGAATTTCAGATTATTCATAAAAAATTTTGAACAAAAAATCCGCAAGGGAATTTTGAGAGTCTTATAGTATTTGGTATAAAATCATATTGGTCTATTAGTGAAATGGTTAGAGTATTGGAGAGACTGTTGCGCCGGGCGAAGTGAGTTCGATCCCAACTAGAACAGATATTTGTATGATAAACAAAAGTATTTGTCAAAAGTATTTGTGATGGACAAAAGTATATGTCTAAGTATAAACAAATCTATATAAGTAAGTATATATTTAAATATGTAGCTTATTAGTGGTCTGTTTACCATGACACAAGCTCCGTTGATGCTTTCTTTGGGATCAAGTAGCCGTTCGAGAGGATGTCCTTAGATGTTATTATATTATACGATATTATTACGAAATAACTCCCATACAAACCAAAAAACGGTTCTAGAACTATTTAACCATAGAGCTCATTTCAGGTAAGATGCTATATTGTTTTGCTACAGAGTATTCCAATCTAGAGTGCGAAATCGCTTTTAATAACACGATCATTTTTCTTAAGTTTTCCACGAAAGCCTCTGGCGAGTTTGTTATAAAGTACATAATTATTACCAGCAAAATCAATTAAGCGATCGCAAAGCCTGAAGCTGAGATAAAAGCGGCGGTATTTCCTTTATGTTCGCGGTTAAAAGAATTCAATTACGTAATACTCTAGATTTAAAAGGCCAACAAGACTATGGATTGAGGTGAAAGTATTTAATTATGGATTATTTTCTTCATTGCGCTAATATTTTACAATTATCCGTTGAACAATTTTCTCATTCATTTTTATAATGATGAACGATTAATTATTTATAATACAGAATTATTATTAATTGCCAATTTTCCGAGAATTTAATGAAAAATAAAGTAAACAAAAAGCAAATCAATATCTTTATTTCAAAATAAATTCTGTAAGAATAATAAGATTATTATTAATTTCCTTCATTTCAAAAGCAGTGGTGCATTAGCCTTTCTTTTCAAGAGAACATTTTAACACTATTGAACTTGTTCACTTCTTCACTTGCCTACAGTGTTTAACTGCGATAGAAGTACCTAATAATCTATCGATTATATCCGACTAGTAGCATTAATAACACAGCATAATTCTGTACCTGCTGATGGATTGGTTATTTCACAATTTTGTAATAATCACACGCGGCCCGGTTTAATATAGTTGTAACCGTTGATGGATAACGGCGGCCTAATTCAAATTTTGATAACTCTTTAATTCTAAATTAATAAGTCATTTGTCATTTATTCATTTGCGGTTACTAATAAGAATAAGATTTATTAGTAAATACTGTCATTGGAAGGCAATCTGCTTTTTCTAAGCTGCATTAACTAAATGACATCACATTTATTACTGGAAAGGCTTTATACTATGGTATGCAAATTAATAACTGATTTGATGGTTCATATTATGTCTGACCAAATGATTAATCAATATACCATTACACGCTTTTTAATCCTCTCTACTGTGTTCAATAATATACTGTATTTCAACATCAGACAGATTCTTCTTTTTAAAGGGAAATTCTGGATGAGGATACCACTTAGCTGGTGTCCTTAATCGATAATTGCTATTAAATCTTGACAGTTGGTCCACTTCGTCCGGAGTAAGGGAAAAATCCATAATATTTATATTTTGCTTAATACGATCCTTGTTCGTGGAGCGAGGAATGGCCACTAGTTTACGGTCCAGCTGAAAACGAACATTATGTTAAAATCTTCAAAATGACATTTTTTGTATTCAACAATTATTTCTTTTTATATATTTATTTATTTATCTATTTTAATATATACCTATTTTTAAATTATCTGTAAATAAACTCCTTTTAAATTAATGTTTCATATATGTACTCTTCGAATGAGGAGGAACATTAAGTAATTGAGAAATTACATTGTAACTCGACAACATAAATATTTTTAAAAATGAATTCTTCGTTTGTGAACAGTTACTTCTCTAATATTTTACTTATATTTAATTATACCTTACCTTAAAAATACTGTTCATTCATATACTTCCATATGAATAGGTTGATAAACGCATTCACCCCCTATTCCATGGTAGGATACACATACAACATAATTGGTGAAACGTGGGAGTGTACCACCTTCGAGCCAACATAATGAAGATGAAGCTAAACTTCCGGTTGCAGTATTCAAATTACTTACCAAATACCTGAGCAATATCTGTGGTACTGTCTTTTTATATTTGTCCGCGATTCCTGTCAATATCGCGTGGTCGGCTCGCGGCGGCGGCGCGTCCTCCTTGCGACCCAGTATGCCACCGAAGGGGCTGTAAGCCATCACCACTACTCCGTGCTCTCTGCTCCAATCTACCAACTCCGTCTGGGTTATTGTAGGATTTACCTGATGAATAAAATTATTATTAATCATTCGATTCAGTTTTAATGGTTAATATCTTGAGTGTCTCCAGTCAGTCATATTTGTAGAAACAAGACATCTTCAAAAGTTTTATATACTTAAGAATACATGCATTCAAAATCCAACCTCAGAACACACGTATATTCAGTATATACTTAGTTATTTATGCTGAGTGGGAATTGAAGTGATAACCGCCAGCTCAGAAGTCAGGTTCATTAACAACTGAACCCACGGGTCAGTTATATACACAATATCTCAGGACATGCAAAACAATGCAAGTCAAGTAATAAGCTGCAATAGCTGTATAGTATGCATTGTTGGTTTTGACTAATGGAGCATACTATTGCAACATTGCTAAAAACCAATACTCAATAATGATACTGAGATCATTATTCAGTATTGTTTTTTAGCAATAGGCTTGTCTTTTGCATTTGGCTTTAGCGTTAGACTGCTATCACACCTGATGGATGGCGAGATACAGCCCACTATGTATCGCGCTTGCCTAGAAAATGCTTTTATTCAGTCTTGTCTTGAATAATAATATTTGTTTTAACAAACAAGATTAACATTCTCTACTACAGTGCAATGTTAACGAAATTTGTAGTACTACTTATAGAAGTTACCCGTATTAACTATACTCACATACCTCAATTTGCAAAACGGCTGGTTTTATCCTGCTGTTGTTCCAAAGACGTTCCATCTGGCTGAGATTAAAATTTGATACTCCTATAGACCTCGCGAGAGCGGCCTCTTTTGCATCCTCCATACCCCTCCATGTTTCAAGGTAATCCACACCGCTGATGCTGCCGTTTCTCTTAAAATTACCGAAATATTCCGTATAGTTAAATATCTGAATATCTTTTACATATTTAACGATACGGAAATTTAACGAAAATGTGGTGTAGATCAGATAGATAACTCGAAACCTTGTTAGGAAATATCGGACATCGATTTATTTATAGCCTAGTTTATCAATTATACCTACTTACCTCACGTACCATCTACGCATACGTAAAAATGTGAGTCGTTTACAAAAGAAGTTTATTTTTCATTTATCCGAGAAGTCCCCGAAATATAAATTTTACGAGAATTTTTGACGATTTTCTTTTCATCATCATCATCAGCCTATCTCAGTCCACTGTTGGTCATAGGCTTCCCAAGAAGAACGCCACCGCGCCCTTTCTTCGGCTTGCTTCTTCGGCTGTCCAACTGGCTTCTTCAGCTTTACTAGGTCATTCTTAGTAGTCATATTTTACTAATAAAAAAACAATACAACTCACATAGTACGCCATAGGGTAATGCACTAGATACAAATCAACATAATCCATCTGCAATTGTCGGAGAGAATTGTTCAGCGCTGGTATAACCTGATGCCTCTCGTGGGCGTCGTTCCACAGCTAAATAAAGAAAGTCATTTATTACTCGTGGTTGTAGGAAACCGAAATAGTATATAGATAATATTTGGAAAGTATCAGGTGTAAATAGGCTCGCCATGGGTTCGGTGTTTGGTAGACAATCCTGCGGTACTTCATAATAAAATTTGCTTTATTACCTTCCAATACTAAGTGCACTAAACAACGATACTATGATACCCACATACAGAATTTGAACAGAGAAAGAAAAACTGTTACTTTATTGTCCGAGAAATGAGTCATTAATAATTTTATGTAATAAAAATAATTTCAAAGCAAATAATCTAAGGATCACAATTTTCGGGACTATACCACGAATAGAAAGGTATTTCGTTAGTTACATTCTTTTTAATTTACATTCAAACTGTTACGTATGTAAGATACTTGATGCGTATGTGTGCGTGGCTGCGCCCACCGCCTTGTATTACCCATATAATAAAGCAGTGCGTCGCTAACCGGCTTGTCGATCACTTGTCCCCGTCCGCATATATAACACAAACGATTAAAATTTTTACACGTTTTATACTTACACATGACTGCCTCGTTGGTCGTGTTTGTTACAAGTGCGAATGCCGATCGGGAGATCCCGGGTTCGATTTCCGGATCGAACACTACAAAATTTTCTAATTTAGATTTTCTAGTAGTGGTTCGGAGTCTGGATATGTGCTCGATGCATAGCAATAGGCACACCACCTATTCCATAGTGGGACGTAAACGTAACCGGTGAAACGTGGGAGTGTTCTGCATTCCTCTGCCTACCTCTT
>DWFO01002310.1:0-13970 GCA_018246595.1 Mimoniades nurscia nurscia | reverse complement strand
TTCATCATCATCATCTTCATCAGCCTATTTCCGTCACTGCTGGACTATAGGCTTCTCCAATAGCATGCCACTGAGCTCTATCTTCAGCTCTTCGCATCCAACCACTGCCAGTCCAAGGTTCCAGTACTTTATTTAACGGCTTTCATAAAGTTGTGTTACATTACAACTTAGTTAACAATTATACTAATAATTTTGTATTATATGTATAATATAGCAGTAATTCAAAACTCAGTCCTAATTGAAATTGTATTACTGAGTTACAAGGACTACTTAAATGATCGATGATCTAATTACTGCGCTACCAAAAATTATATAATTTTTTTTACTCAAGCTACATTGACACACCATTAAAATCATTTATAATGAGATCCTAAAAAAATTTAAAATTCCACTTACAGGCTTGCCACTAATAGGTAAAGAAGTTTAATAGAACAGGGTACGCCTCTAAGCAGAAGATTGCAGGAAATTTAAAAAGTGGAAGAATAAATGAAAATTAAACAAATCTACACAATAAATACTTATACTGGTATACTTAAGGTCATTACTTGTACTACCCGCAATGTGTTGAACAAAGCGTCTATTTTTTGTGTATTAGTACTCCACCACAAATATCTCCATAATTGAAGTGGTATGGGCTCTGGTCCATCGTTATATCGTGTTCACCTAAGATACTGAAAACATTACCATGAAACGCTAACGACAAGAAGTTAAATAATCAAAACGTATAATAGGTAATGCCAAAATCTAGAATACGTCCGTAAATAATTAATTCATAGCTGGTGAACTTTCTCGAATGGCGCTTGCAGGGAAGCAAAGTGGACAATCTCTTTTGATATTAAACAGTTAAAACTACTAGATATCCTGAAGGGTTGCTTAACATATTTCATGAATTGAATGGCCTCTGTCCTGTATCATTGAAAAAGTAGGTACTGGAACACCTCATTAATGTATTCTTCACACCGCGCCCAACCTTAGCACGCAATCCCAGAAGTACGATATGAAAGAAGTTAGTGCTAATATTACTATTGGAAATTACGTACTTCTACTGAGAAAACTTAAATTTAGGTCTTAAAAAAAGTACTCACGTACAAAATAAAGCCTAACTTTGCTGTGAACAAAATGGTGAATGTTGCATCGGCAACCATCTCGAATGGTGAGGTAATTTCAAATTTCAATGAGCGGAACGTTTTACAACTTTCTTGAAATTGGTCCTTACGTTAGGAAAAAAACATTGTGTTGTCGTTTCAAGCAGTGGATATGATATCAGTTAGACATGTAAAAGTTTCTGGATTCAATATCAGTAAGGATCTAAACCTTGTGACCTTCTATTTAGTTCCAAAACAGTCTTAATACAGTGTAGCCCAGTGTATCTTACAATTAGATACTCTGTTTTAGCATTAGAATTCTCTGCCTACCTCACAAAGTTGTCGGGGTGATAAAATATTAATAACAATTAAAAGGATTAGGATTGTATCTTCGTAATTATATCGAATTTATATTCTTCTTGGTAACAATTGCGAAATGATGGAACAATTTAAAACTGAAGGATCTTAAAAAGACATCCATGCTATAAAACAATTTAATCGCTAATCCAGTTTTAGATGAGTGACTTCTTCAATCCAGGGTCTGATTTTAGCGACCTTGCTGTACACGCCGTAAGATCCCGGAGTAGCACATCCGTAACCGAATGACACCATGCCCAAAAGCCTGTCGTAAGCTACTGCTGGACCTCCGGAATCACCCTGAAAATTATGTCATGATATATAACGTAGCCAACAGAATAGTAACCAGTAACCAGAACAACAAAGAAATGCTATATTAAAATATGGTACATTTTAATGCAGCATTTCTTTGTGGTAAGGAGGATACGTGTAAGTGGGGTTGTGTAAGTAGGAGTACTAACAGACCATCTCATATTTTAACTTCAATTTCTTCAACCCATTTATAGTTTCATTTTTTGGCCCCAGTCTCCTCAAAATCGAAAAGTTAGAACCATAACATACCACGCTGGACAAGTTCAATTTGGCAGATATCTTAGAAAACATTAAAATAAAAAACAAAGTCAGATCACGCTTGTAATCCCGATAAATAGACGCGATCAGATAGGTTACCAGAAGATTCTCATGCTTTTCCATTTATTGCACTCTATAGAACCTTAAAGGACCTACTTGACAAGCATCCATCTTTCCTTCAGAAAATCCAGCGCAGAACATCCTCGACGTCAGTGCACCCCTGAAGTAAGGGAACGGCACGTGCTGACAGTTTTCCTTCGATATTATCGGAACTCGAACCGCACGCAGAACATTCGCATATGGACCCTGAGCATAAACACATAAGAATCAAAATTGCATGCGATATACGCGTATAGTCATCCAATGATTACAAACGAGATAAGTTCTGAATGTTTAGGCAAATGAAAATATCGATTTGATGTTAGTAACTGCGTATAATTTTTTTTATACACTGACACAGAACAAATAGCTGTCCGGCCTCAGCACACAAATATTTATTCTGAGTGAGATGAGATCCCAATTCTCCTATGACAATCGTATATTTTTACTATATACAACCCACAATTAATAGGGTGGTACAGATTTTGAAAATGATGAGAAATTGTTACAGCTACTTATTATCTATTGCATAAGAATTAAAGAGCCATAATTTATTAAGTTGATATTGATGTAAATTGTTCTAGACCAGTGTTTCCCAACGTGGGGCCCACGCCCCACAGGGGGGCAATTAAAAAATGGACTCGACACGACTTTAACCCTTTCGCTTTGGGTTATTTAAATGAAATGCTAAATATCGGTGACAAATTTAACAAAAAAGACAAATTCTTAAAAAATGCTGTAAATAAGTATTATTAGGTATAATTTCGTTTGTCGTTACCAAAATATCAACGAATCAACTGGTTAATTAGAGTCGTCAAATAAACTTCGTCGGGGATTCACCGCGGAGTGCGCCGCCTGTCGCGGGGAACCCCAGACGTTTTAAAACTCGGTAAGCAACGCCGTTGTTCGCACTTAATTGGCCCAACTCAACTTCTGTAGTGTTTCACATAATTCAGTTGGTGTTAATTTGAAATAAGTGTCCGTCAATTAATCGCTGATTTATTAAATATATTTATATATATATTTATATATATATATTGTAAAGATATAATTGGTAAGTATTTGATTTTATTTATATTTATTTTAATTTTAGAATCATTTAACATTCCAGAAATTTTTGTCAAGTGAAAAAAAATATCGGTAATCATATTATATAGGTACATTTAAATAAATATGTTTCTGTCGTATCCACAAGACTAAAGAAAATAGTTAACAAAATATAAGTCAAAGAAACCGTTTAATTATGCTAACTACTTCCATGTATGACATGTATGAGGACAGGCCCATTGGTGCAGTGGTTAGTGCACCTGACTGTTGCACCGGGGGTCGTGGGTTCGATTTCCACCCAGAATAAATATTTGTGTGATGAGCACAAGTATTTGTTGTATGTCTGGGTGTCAAAAATAATTAAAAAATACGAGGGGGCGTTTTTAAGTTCGCGGGTTAAAATTATTTTTCTTTTTCTACATATTCTCCTGCAAGACGAATACATTTCTCTGATCTTTGTATTAACTTGTTTAAACCCTCATAAAAAAATGTTTTGTCCTTGTCGGAAAAATACGATGAAATTGCGTCCTTAACTTCTTCGTCTGTAGAAAATTTCTTTCCACGAAGCTCTTTTTTCATTTTTAGAAAGAGATAATAATAGCTGGGAGCCAGGTCTAGACTATAGGGTGGATGATTTAAAATATCAAAGCCCACCTTATGCAGGGTAGCCAGTGCAATACGGCTCTTGTGTACGAACGCATTGTCGTGCAACAGCAGGACACCTCTGGTTAATTTTCCTCGTCTTTTTTCTTTGATGGCTTCTTTTAACCGCTCCAGGAATGTTGCGTAATATTCTCTGGTTATAGAGACACCTCTATCTTTATAATCTGTTAACAAAATTCTTTCTGAATCACAAAAGACTGTCGCCATGAGTTTTCCGGTCATGGGTCGTCTTCAAGTGAATCCCTGCCTTTCTTAAAAAGGTTGTACCACTTGTAAACCATCGTGTTTCCAGGGCAAGAGTCCCCGTACACCGATGACATCTCTTCCATTATGATTTGCACAGACTTTCCTTGCTTGGTAAGGAACTTTATAAAGGGCGCGATGCTCGATTTTATCCATACTTTAAATTTTCTTCCGGATGAGTTGTTTAATTGTCGATAGTTTTAAAACTAATGATGCAATTGTGATAAAACTTTATATTTATACTATTTATGAGTCACTTAACACGTACCGCCCTTAACGAGCTATCCCCCCTCCAACCCCGCCATTCCGCGGACTTAAAAACGCACCCTCGTATATATATATCTATTTAAGTATATATTTACATGTATATATGTAGTTTATCAGCCATCTGGTTACCCTACTACAAGCTCTCTTGACGCTTGAAGCTTTGGGATCAGACTGCCGAGTGTGGAGATGTCCCGGAATATTATATTATATAAATATCTGGAAAATAACTTATCTCGGAGACATGTGTCAGTTGGCTTTTGGTATAGTAACAAGACAGACATTCCAAAACCAAGCAGCCATCGCCTGTAAGCCGACGCTGCTCACCCATGATAGCCTGGTATCGTGTGGCTAACGACGCACTGTCCCATAGGTAGGCGACACTCGTTGCATTACGACTTTTTAATGGCCCCTAAAGATAAACGTATGAATGGGAAACATGAGATCCGAGCCATACAACTCAGCAAACATAAACAGTTTGTCTACAGTTATGGTTGTCAGTGTTACCGTGTATCTAAAAAAAACCTTACACCCATTTCGTTATGAAATGACGCAGTCAATTTCCACATTCCTTTTTTATGCCATGTTCTTTATTTTTTTTAATCATTAAGGTGAGGGAAATTGGTCTAATGTTTCTTGTAATTTATTTTATGACATTTAAGTAGAACTGCTCTGACTATTTTTGATATCACGACTATTTAAGAAATTTAAAAAATAGATCGGTCAAATGTGCATCATATAGGTAGATTATAGTCGTTGGCTTACTTACAAAACAATCGACTCTTTGCTTTATTCCTTATTTAAACTCTATGAGTTTTTATTTCAATTACTTCATATTACTTTTTTTCATATTACAAATTAACAATTATATGTTCAATAACATAACTGTCTATGGTCTGTACGGTTTTTATGTCATAATAGGGAAATAATCTTTTAATATTTTGATAGGTACATGGTAACCCTATTTCTAATGTAATTGGGCGATAAAATTCAGTATAACTTACATCACACAGGTAGGTGCTGTGATAAGACCAATGCGTATTAATTACAGACTGTGTGGTCGTTACCAGAACGACGGTTACCTATAGGAAATATCTATAGGTAGGTAGAAATACTTATACATTATACCAGTCGCCAAGCAAATGGTATGGCCAAGCGATACATGCGTAGAATGTGCTAGAATATGAGAGATTGCGTGCGGATAAATGCGTGCTAAGTAAACAATTGGTGCATTTTTGTGCAAATTGCAGTGCAGCCGTCACTGTATATTGAAGTTCGATCACATTTATAAATATTTCAGTACAATATTAAATTAGTAGAGAATAGTAAATTTAGCTTATGGTAATACAATTGTTGCGTCAGTGTTGATTTACCCAACGTGTCATGTGTAAGTTCTATACTCTATTTCGAACGATAATGATAAAAGGTTGATTATATTACAGTTTTAATTAATTTGCTCATATAGTTATGTGCGTGTTTGATACTGTATTACTTTGAAATGTAGAAGTATATGATTACAGTAATATTTTTTTGTAGTTATATTCGTATAATTTAATGCTGTTTTGATACAACAGTTCCGTCTTTAAGAGTCATTTAAGATAAAGATGATTCAGTTTCCAAGACAGGTACAACGTCACAAATTCTAGAATAGTCTATTCGTGCATCTATACATACAATACTTACATGGTTTTTAAGCGTGCGCACCCGACGTTTATCTTTGAACTATTGAACAAACGTAAAAATAAACGAGCAGTGTAAATTAGTTAATCTCATGATTACACACCCGACAATCTATCGTCAGTCTTCCAGTGACTTGGTCCAATCTGTTTGAGATTACCGAAATGTTACTGGCCGTTCGTTAATTTTTACGTTGTCACACAATTCTGTGTTCAGTGCTGGTTTATTTGGTTGGAAGTTGAGATAAAGAGTGCAACTGGATCTACTTGTACGTGAAGGGAAAGTTGGAGCTTATTTCAGTATTTTTCTGACCTTGGGTTCGGCGTGCTCGAGGCTGCAGCGCGGAGAAGCACCGCCCAGGTAGCTACACGGCATCAGAGTCACCATACTGGCCGAACGTTCATTCCGACACACACTATACGTTAAAATCACTGACAGTCCTTTGCGATAGTCTCTCCGCCATTTTGTCTAACGCTTCGTTTTCGAACCCCACGAGTTAGGGTAGCCACGCATTTTTATTATTTTGACGTCCATATTTTTAGACCTATGAAATAGTGATTTTGTTTAATTCTTCTTAAAATTATTATTCTACTTATTAACTATTGTACTGTAATGATACATATATTTTTTTTACTAATACTATTGAAGCTGATTTAAAACGATAAAAAATACGTCTCCTATCGTTACGCTATGTTGGTGGCTAACTATCGAAAGGCCTTTAGTCATCGCCCAACGTGAAAAAAAAACAAATAAGAACAAAAAAAAAAAAATCACAAACACGCCCGGACCACCCACATGGTTCCGTCAAATTCTAAAATGTCGATGCAAGAACGTGTTCATCAACTTGTCAAATCGAGTTTGACGCGATCGAGAATGAGAGTTTTTATATCGATTTTTTTATTAATAGCCAGCTTCCGTTGCATACGGAGACGAAAATCAACAGCTCCGATAAGACCCTTAACCGCAAGAGTTATAAAAACCGACCTATCTTAGGCATGATGTGACATTCGTGTGACCAAGTTCGGTTTTTGTGCCAACATCGGCCGACCTTTTTAACCGCCTAATCTAGTAACCAGTTTGTGAATCATTTTAATACATATTTTCAATGCATGAGAACTGTATGTTTTAATGCGGGAATGGTAGTTTTTTATCAGTAAGAAGCCGAGATGTCCGATTCAATTAAGCAGCCTCTCGGTTTGAGAACAAAAAAATCTAAACTTTCAAGCATTTATTAAATTTTATACCTTTCGTATCGTATCGAAAGTGGTATCCGTTGTTTACACTACCTATTCGAATAATAATTTAAGGCTTATTACACACGTCAATACGGAACTAAACGAAAGCAACTCTACTGAAAGCTTTATTAATTGAAAACCGTATGTTTCGCTATTATACTTACAATAATTAGAACTTAACAGATGTCAACGTTCATAATTTTATTCTCTCTATCGTCCGGTGTACCTACTTATTGGAAAATTAAAAGTGTTTTTGTCAGGTTACGTAGATAATTTTATTATACAATTTTTAATTAATTAAGGCCACCGCATCTTAAAGCCTGAAGGGATTTCGTAAACATTTATATACAGCATTAGACCTGAGTTACATAACAATACTGGAAAATTTATTATTGTTACATTTGCATTGTTTTAACGACATTGTACCTCAACTACACTCATTCTAATATTGCGTGGCTCGTGTGCAATCATCCTAACATTCCAGTAGTTACATCAAAAGTGGTGTAGTGTAAAATATTAGAGTTTAAGGCTGTGTTTCGGAACGGCGGGGGGTTGAACAGTAGCGTTCACGTCGCCGCGTGGTATGGCCCCGTTAGGGGGACTATGGTATGGTCTCCACAAACAGACTGGTTTTGGTATCGACGTTGCACCACTCTAATCAAGTTTAGGATGACCAGTTAAAGGTTATCAAAAAGATTTCATATTTAATTACTTTAACTTTTTTTTAGTGAAAGCAACAGCGATTACTTAAAAAATAAAAAGCTCATAAAAGTATGAAAAATATTTAATTTTGTTCCCTAAATCTACTTTACAATTATATTTAGATAACATCATGATTGTAATTCAATTAAAAACTGGTTAAATAAAATACTTGTATATGATCAAAAACAATTTTGAGAGTTTGTTAAAAAATTAACAAAATTTACAAAATATGTCTTCATATTTCTAAAATCATAGACATAGCACGGTACGCACTTCGACCTTGTTAGCTGGACCCTCTCACTGGGGGGTCAGAAATATCGGATCTCTTGCAACTGGGCACCACGAATAGATCTTTATGAATCCAATCGGTAGTTTCGAATTATGACATCTTTAGAATTGTGTCTACTGCGAGACAACAGAATAAAAACAATAAAAATCAGATATAAGTGTTACATAAGTGTGTTTAAAATTCTTTTATGTTATCTTTCTGTGATGGGAGTAAAGCTTAAACCACCATTCTCCATTGATGGTTAGTGAAGCATCAGGTGAATTTTGGAAAACTTCAAGCCCTGTTGAAAGATGCCCGGAGTCTTTGAATTAGTATCCATCAGGATAGTAGGCTTTGTGTCTCTTGTACCACGAAAAATATGTCAGTAATATTTCTTAACACTCCTATGTATCCTTGAGGTCGTTCCGGGCGTTGCCAAATCTTTCATATCCTTTCAATGTACAAACGACCATACAACGTTTTTTAGCTATGAAATATAACATTTTCGTTACTTATATAGGTAGATATTACATAGCAGTGCCACATCGAGCGACACTTCTGCTTATGCGGTAACAGACCCGGCGTGATATAATAATAATGTTGATTGTAGGCATTGGTAATGGACTCACTCTAACAATCCTTAAATTTGACGTATACTCAAATTGGTGAAAAGTAGTACACTCACTACGCTTCTTTGCCCACCCCTAGGGGGAAATACTGGTGTGGTATTATCGTTGTTCGGTATAAGTACCTACCTACCCAAGAAAAATCGGTTACGGTAAAAGAATGTGACCTATCGGAATGTTACGCAAATTGACGGACATATTGAAAAACTCTCACCAACAAAACACCACATTCCGTTAAACTTGCACATTTTCCGTATCGTAAACATGTATAATTTGAATTTAAAATAAAATAAAGGTTGTATGCGCCGGCCGGTTGGCACGTCGCTGCGACGGTGTGAATCGATAATTTGTTAGTGTTTACGATCGAATTAAAATCGATTGCTCGAATCGTTACCGATAGGAACTCGTATTCGTTGATTTAAAACACTATTAATATATCTGTTAATTCTGTTGGCAAAGCAAATGATTACTAAAGCTTGTGGTTGTTTGGATTGTTAAACATATAATTTGCTATTAACATTTAATTTATTTTAACTTTTATTCATGGTAGTTTAGTATTGAATTATCCAGTATTGAAAATTTGAGGCGGTGGTGATTTATATATATTTATTTTACCTTATGTTAAGTTCATTCGTCTATGCTCAAAATGTATAAAGTTACACTGAAATTAGAACTATATGTACATCACATTTTTCTACTTCATGAGCAATGTATGGAAGTAGAACTTGCCTATACATATAGTAAGGTAGAGCAACGCATTTGTACTGATTGTAGTAAATATAGTTATCAAAAGAACATACTGCGTAATTGAAGCCACTAAAAATATATAAAAAATTATTGTTTTTGAATAACTTGAACTTGTTTAAAAAGATACTGTAAATTAATTATATCTCTATATACTTTTTTTATATACTTCTTCTCTTCCATCGTGGGACTTTTAATAATTGAGAAACATAATTACAACATTAGTTACAAACATCATAAGGTACTAGAAGCACATAATATGGAGGAAGTACTTGATATTAACACTAACTTGTTTATACATAGAGCCTTCCCAAGCGGACGCGACGAAACTCTCCGATAAACATCAGATAAATATGCCAACTTTGAATAAATTAATGATATTATGACTAATATAAATTAATTATATAATTAATTATAAAATATTATTGTTATGGCTATGGAATTTAACGAATGTTGGATAGATTTACAATCGAATTGGTATGTGATAATTTGTTTTTTTCTATTTCTGTGACATATTTGGCATCCAGTGCCAAATTAAACAGCGGTAGGATGTTTTACGTTTTGCATCTAGCTGATAATATTTTTAATTAAAGAACTAACACGATAACGCAGCTAGAGCTTCGAAAATTTGAATCTGAAATCTAAATCACAAACGTTGTTACTCGTGTTAAGTACATAACGTGGGAAATGTAATTTATAAATATATCAGTACGACTGACATGTGTATACATACGTTATGCCTTACCGAGCAGACAATTATCGGTGGCTTGGACAAAATGCTCCAAGATAACATCGCTCGCTGTAGGCATATATTAATAATTTTACATACATTAAAGCAGTGTGGCCATACACACACAGCTGTATTACGTAGGTACTTGCATTCGAAACACACTCTTATATTTTGGTGTGGATAAAAATGATATCGGAATTTTAAAAACCTTTTTTTTTTCACAATCAAAGTAACATCACGCCTGTAATCCCCGAAGAGGTAGGCAGAGGAATGTAAAACACTCCCACGTTACATCAGTTACGTTTAAGACCCACGATGGAATAGGTGGTGAGCCTATTGCCATATACCGGGCACATATCCGGACTTCAAGCCACTTCTAGAAAATCTAAATTAGAAAATTTAGTAGTTCTCGACCCGGGAATCGAACCCAGGACCTTCCATTCGGCAGTAGCACTTGCAACCAACACGACCAATTAAAATTGATTTACATTTTTAACCGTTGATCGTAATTACGATTTTTATCCTCATCCATATATATATCATAGTTTCAGTTTTAGACACGAACCTCTCGGAAGAACAAGGAACGGCATAATCAGGCTACCTAGACAAGTACGCATTGGCAGATTGAAAACACGCCTTGATAAACATTACTTAAATCATAGTTTAATTCTGTACTATGTAAGCTATATATTCCTAATGTATACCACATTCAATAAGCTAGGTATTATTTTTTTATTTAGCTATAGACTCAGAGTACACTTCGCTTTCTATTAGGTAATAGAAAGCGAAGTGTACTCTGGGATGCAGCACGCTTGCCTGGGAAGTGTCTATTTATTCTTGTCCATGATATCAAATAATTAATTTCTACAATAAAACTACTGTTAAGTCTATAACTTCTAGTGTACGTATATGTGTACTGCATCTACGCTAGAAGAACGTATCCACTTGAGGCCATTTTAATCCTCAAAAATCGGTTGCACCGGATTACCACCGGAACTTTGCTTCTAACTGGCCTGCTGCTATGAGATTACGGGGCCTTGTAAATAAATTATCTTATTCTTAGAGTTCTGTTCGAAGTTTTACATCTCCCTAATGTATGACATTGATTTTTCGGTTCACAGTGTGTCGTTAAAATAAGATAATTCGTTCGATTATTTTGTAATTTCTAAGCAAATGGCAAATGAACATATGTAACTATGTGGTTATATGTGGTTAATATTAAAAACACCGTCAACGCCGGGTGAACTTACTATGTCGTCAGGTATTTTTGGAAAAATAAACAAAAAATATGATCCCATTTGATTTCAAAATACATTTTGCTAGATAGATTAATTAGCTGATGGTTTTGATTGATTAAAAAGTTTTAAATAAAAATAGTATTTAGTTTGTTTATAAAATTAGTTGCTATTAACAAACAAAAGTACCAGGCCGACATAAACATAAGCAGATGTATGGAAACGAAGCAACTTTAACATTTCAGCGATCGGTGGCGTCGACAAAACGATGCGCGATAAAATCTCAAACTCGCCGTAGGCATAAATTAATCGATAATATCGACTCCCTCCACCTTATCGCTTGTTAATCGAATTAGAAAATGCAATTTTATTATATGTAACCGTTTAAATATTCACTTTTTTCTTCGATAATGAGTTATAACCTATTAATATATGTAGGTACATACATATGTGTACGTACCTATGTGATATATTCGAAATGAAATGCTAAGAGAGTTAGTTGAAATTCGACAGACCTACGTGAAGTGTTTAACTGCTGTTAAATACTGTGACTGATATGAATGGAACCATTGCGCCCCTAATCTCCGAATAGGTAGGCAGAATAGTGTAAGTAGTACAATATTGCGTTTCACAAGTTTCAAGGTACGTTTACGTCACACTATGAAATAGCGGCTGAGCCTATTGCCATACACCAGACGTGAATCCAGAATACAAGCGACGAAAAGAAATTTTCTACAGGAAAATATAAGTTATAAAACTCCAATAGTAGTTACCTGACTCAGGATTTGAACCGAGGGCCTTTGCTCTCGATCAGAAGTCGCGCTTGTAAACATGACCGTCGGAAATAATTTTCAATATTACTTCGGATATGAAAGATCTATGAAACTACTGTTTCATACTCTTGTCTTCACTCTTTAATATGTGTACATCATTATCTTTACATACATACATAACGCTACGTCCCTCATCATCGTCATATTTACTAACAGCATCATATTTGGTTGGTTGGTGCAGTGGTATAGTGAACCTTACTGTTGCACCGGGGGTCGTGGGTTCGATTCCCACCCAGAATAAATATTTGTGTGATGTATTTGTCGTGTCTGGGTGTGGAAAATAACATTAAAAAAATTTATCTATTTAAGTATATATTTACATGTATATACTCGTATGTAGTTTATCAGCCACCTGGTTACCATATCACAAGCTCTCTTGACGCTTAGTTTGGGATCAGATGGCCGTGTGTGGAGATGTCCCGAGATATTTATTATTACTGAGTTTGTCACTTTTAGAGTTCGTTATTGCAGGACTTATTTCAATTTCATTTATAAATTCTTCCACGTTTATATCATCCATTTTAAGGAAATAATAAATATGAAAATTCGGTCTAGTCACCGCACTATTCAACAGCGAAATTAACTTTAGGAGCTAGCGACGTTGCGTCCTGTCGACGCGCGTTCGCGGTACCAACGCCGCACTGTTGCCGCACCGTGCACCGCACCGTCCGTACGCCGTACGACAAACGCACCGCTTCGGCACTGCAGCAGTGCGACACGAGACGTCTAAATTGAAAGAGCCCTTATATAGACTAACTATTATACCTACTGACTAACTATTTGAAATGTTTACTTCAGTATGACGTCATTATTAATCAGAAAGTTTTTAACTCTACGGATTTAATATTGGTGCGAAAACTAAAATTTGGGTACTTTGCAGTTATAATATTCTAGCTAATTGCCCTAGTACGAGTATACGCGCTAGAGGAAATTTTACACAAACACGGCTTATTCGCTCATTTCATCGAATTCGTTGAAATGTATGGTTAGGCAAACTTTGAGATTTTAACGGGAGATTCTCTGTAAACGGAACAGTACACCGTTGTAATGTTTGAGCATAAATATTTCTGTATGAAGTAACTTGTTAGATTATCTTCTGTTTAAGGTGCCAGACGGATTTGTTTGTGCAATATTATTTACCATTTTATTAATTGATTAACAAATTTAATAACAATTAATTATCTTTATAATACACTTGTTAATTTGCTTACAAACAAATTACACGTAAATAGTGAACTGTGTGTGTTCTACTTTCCTTTGCCTACCTCTTCGGGGATTACGGGTTTGATTGTTTCATCGCTAAAGGGCCGCCGATGTTATCTACAGAAATATAGATAGTAGTTTTTTTTGTGTTAGGCTTATTGCAAACTTTATGTGTAAGTAAGTAAAATCATTACATAAAAGTGTACAACAACATTATTTTTTTTTTTATATCAGTGCCCTTCAAGTGGTAGGCAGAGATCACCGCACTTCTTAAGTCATTTTTCAAGAATATCTCGGCTGTAAATGATTAATGTTCACCATCATTAGTTCGTCTAAGTCCATCGCTGGACACAATCTCCGTAGTGACGTTTTTGCCCATAATGTTCCGG
>DWFO01002309.1:0-13972 GCA_018246595.1 Mimoniades nurscia nurscia | reverse complement strand
CCTGAGTATTACTTATTATTGTCTGGGTGAACCCCTCACCCTGACCGCCCGCCTCTATGGACGCACCGTAGCCCTCTCCTGCTGGCACCCCTATGCCACCTACTCTCGTGGCATCTCAGAAGACCCCTCACCACTTGGCGACCCTGTGCCTCCCACACCACATGGCGACCCTGCCACACCACATACTCACTGGCAACTGCTGCGAGAGCGCTGGTATGGCCTGGTGGTGCTGCAGTTGATCATATGGCGGCGGAGCATACATGCCGCCGGCCCCAGCGCCCGCGCCTCCGAAGGCCACTGCGCCGTACGGCGAGCCGCCTGCAACTAATGAGAACATGTTAAAATGGAAATGTTATCGGAATTTATAAAATTAAGGTGAATTAACATGAAAAAAATAAACATTTAAATGAAAGCTTGACACAAATTTCGTCAATCACTTGGGTACCCAATGCCGCAAATGAAGCAGGATGTGCGCTCATCCCACCACTAACGCCACTGTGACGCTTGTAAAATATAATATTTTGCTTACCTCCATATTGTGGGGCAGCTTGATGAGGCGGAGCTGGTAAAAATGGACCCTGCGGTGGTTGAGGTTGAGGGTACGCACCGAGCGGAGGGGTGACTGCAACAACTTGATATATTACAATGTGTTTAAGCATCGATACCGCTCGACCTCCCACCAACATTTCCGGACTCCGTGAGGATAGCAATACAACGATTTATCGGACCATGAAAGGAGACTAGACATCTACTTACATATCGTTTACTTTTAAAAATTTCGCAAAGAGTTGTCCAAACACATTCACCGGTGTCTAAATGTACCACCTTAGTAGATGTCGATAGTTCTCACTATTATGATAACAACAAATAGTCGTGCTTGTAAAAATAGCAACACAATTCACGCTACCGATATAGTGCTATTCATTGTAGGTAAAATAACTGATATATAGACGCGAATTGCACATTCAGATAGCGGGATTATGTGTGCGAATTGACATAAGTGCTACTTTCAGCTAAATAATGGCCAGATTTACATAACGTCATTAACGTGCTACCAATAATCTGGTTAAAACTGTACATGTCGTAAAAAAATCTTAATTTTTTTAACAATTTTAGAAAAATCTCTCTAACAGCCATTATTTAGCTGTAAAACTACCCCCAAGAAGTTTTACTTTATTTAAATGGAAATTCATTCTAAAACCGTTATGTAACGCAAGAGTATTGATTATTATGTCGGTGAGAGAAAAACGCCGAGCGAGCCTCGCGCCGTAGCGCGCCGCAACCCAAGCCCGAGCATTCACGCGTGACGTAATGTGCGACCACACTAAACTTTTTTTTTGTATAACCGGTACGATCGAAAAATTCTCCAATTGAACATAAAAACTGCCTTTTTCAGCATGGCCTCAGGCACAGACGGCTCACAATTCTCTTACAAACTCAATGGTCGTGTGCTCCGTCACTTACGTCATTGGTTAACGACAAGCGATGCCCATACAACGCGATACAAACGCCATCGACCGGGGCCCTTCCAACACTGAAAGAGCCCCCCGGACGGGCTCAGCCTCGTTTCAGCTGGTGTGACTGAACAGAAGCTTCGTACATTGATTTGGTAGGTTACAACAACACATTTAGCGAGTGCTGAACACCTACCAAACGTTATTTACAATGCATTCCTTGATCACAGAGACTGTTGGAAGACTGTGTGAGAACGAGAAAATGTTGTTTCTCTCACACAATCAAAAAAAATTGTCAAGCAATGTGCAACACAGCCTATGTGACCATCATATATATATATATAGAACATCTTAAATAACAAAACAATCATCACACGATAATAAATCTTTTAATAAAAGACATTTTGTTGTTATTTATTATAACATATCTAAGGTGTTTTCGTTTCGCAAGATCAGACGACATATCATTCATATTTGACGTACTAATACAATCATAGATCAAAATATACATTTTAATGCGTCTGAACTCCAAAACGATTAAATAGAGATACGTGTAAACTCGAAATTATTCTTTATTGTACAAATGAAGCACATAAACGTGAAACGCGTATGCCAAACAGGAATCATAACGACTGATTGTTACATGACAAAAGACCGAATAATAGTTGAAAGAAAACAAACAACACACTAGTTTGTATACAAATTAAAATAATATCACTAGAAAAACGTCATTCTACATCAAGGGCGACAAGTTTTCTCTGAAACAAAGTCGAAACCTTAATGCTATAGTGTTTATGTATTACGTTTTGAAAAGAAAACCATAGTTAATGTAAATAATAATGACGACCTAAATCTAACGGTGGTAACATTTAGGAAACGGCGGTAATTTAACCATCAGTCACTTTCAATAAAAATAATAATAATGAGCTCACACGTAAATCAACTCGGCCAATGTATAGCGTAATAACTCACACTCAAGTTATGAGTAAAATAGCCATCATTGCTCGAGTCACATAAAAAGTTACAAAACATGGCTGTCACAAAATGGCGGCCACAAAAAATGTGAACATATATGTCGTGAACATTCCTCAAAAGTACAATATTTATAGATCTATTCAAAGAAACTAGCTATGATCACCTTGTACCAAGATTGTTGTATTTCAAAATCGTCTACATTGTTTACTAAACATTGTTGGTAACAGAATTACATTTCTTCAAATTTTGCTGTTCAGAAAAGCGTTGCAAAAAAGCGTTTTATGTCGGAAAATCTATGATATGAGTGCATTGAAGGACACAGAATCATGCATAGTATGAAAATAACACAAAACAAAAGTACCCACCAATTTAATAATTTATATATTCTTACAACAAACAAATAGCATGCAAAGTCAGAAACAGAGCTGTGAGAGTTGTCTACAATAAGATGCAGAAAATAACATATGGAACTAAATTACAAACAAAATCATAGTCTACATATACATATAGCACAGGATAAAGCTGCTATAAACAGCAAAATTATTACAGAAAAATAATGCTAGTTCACAAAAATCCTGGTAACAATCCCTCTCCAAATATCATGTTTACATATGAAATTTACTTCCACTACAATAATAAACGCCACTCATTGAAATGGCAAATTTTTTGTATCATCTTTGTACTGCATATTATTAAAGCAATATTTTTTTTATTTGTCACTGCAATAAGCGATGGCTTTGTTGTTATTTGAAAATAACATCAATTCCATTAGAAATATTCATTAATATATTATTTATTTTCCAAACATCCACCAAAAACTGCAGACCTGTAAGAAAATATTACAACTACCCTCAAATCAGAAAATTGTAGAGTGGTACCTAGAATTATTGAGTGGTAATTAGTACCTAAAAATATGTAATCAAAAAAATTTTAGAACCTTCAACTTGCATACTTTCCTGTCCTTCAATAAAGCTGATTGCATGCAACATTATCTATGCCTTAAAACAGGAGCCATAGATAATTCACGAATGAAGATTTTAATTAAAACAAAAGATTTCATATCTTCATTCGTCCCTATGTACTAGATTCACACACACACTAACTTATCATTCCTGTTAACATCTTATTTTGACCACAAAGACCTTTTACCCGATCAATTCAATAATGATAAAATACTTTTTAATCACACAGCAATCAATTCTGTTCATATAATTTGATTCAAAACATAACAGGACAAAAAGTAAGTGTATAGCTTGTGCAAAATATATGCATAATGTGTACATATTGATTTGAAAGGGAATTAGTGGTCGTGATTTGAACTGCATATAAATATTC
The DNA here is from genome assembly GCA_018246595.1 of Mimoniades nurscia nurscia. Taxonomy (NCBI): domain Eukaryota; kingdom Metazoa; phylum Arthropoda; class Insecta; order Lepidoptera; family Hesperiidae; genus Mimoniades; species Mimoniades nurscia. The sequence goes on along the minus strand of DWFO01002309.1, from coordinate 10,208 downwards.
TATGTGCAATTCAAATATGTTAATATTAATCTTATGTGTAACTTTAACATACAAGTTCCAAATTAGTGTAAAGTATTAAATTTCTCAAATAACAATAATATATACTTTGCACCAATTCACCATCACCCGACTTAAGATCTCCATAAAAAGTAAAAATGTTTTTCAATATTTTCTGTTTGTAAAATGTTTACTGTAACAATCTTTTTATGGAGATAAAAAACAAATCAAATCTTTATTATTTCATAGTAAATTTGAAAGCAGATGAATTTTGAAAGTTTGATTTGTTTTGATTTAATAATGTTAGTGTAACACTCAGAACTTAACAATAAAATTAGTAATAGATGCAACTTTCATTTTCTGCACATAACACTTAAAGTTGCACCACAATCGGAATAAAAAAACTGTAAAATTTTTCGATTCCTGTTGGGATATGAAATTTCTGTAATCAAAATTATTTTGGTAATCAATATTTTTTTTATTATTTCAATGTTTTTATTAATAAATTTCATAAACCCCAAAAAATTTAATATAAAGAAGTTAGCATATGATACTAGAAATCATGAAAGACCCCTATTGAATAATAAATCAACTAATAGGGTGTCTTGAAACAATGAGGCAGTGTTGCAAAAACTCAAAAATGAAAAACAATATCAAAAACCTTTGCCTCAATGTGCAAAAATAAGTGCTCACAACTGGCAACACAAGTATTGACAAACCCTTTACAAAGTCATAAACATTTAATAAAAGGTTGTCATAAATTCAAATTAGTAAACAAAATAAAAAAGAAAGTAAAAAAATAAGCTGTGAACTAAATGTTGAAATAGGATATGGGGTACTGAACTAACATAAATGAGTGGGGAGATCTGTCCTTTATATTTTTAATTTTTGGCTGTCCACAAAAGACAGATCACCCAGTACTTAAAACTTACAACTTATTTTTTTATTGTTATGTGTTAACTAGGTTATTTAATGAGTGTTTATGTTTATTGTTTATAAAAAAGTTTCATTCCGAGATGTCTTTGGAAACTATACAAATAATCTCAAGCGAAAACATCTACTATACAGCCAACCATTTAGCTTCATGACAATACAGGAAGACCCCTCAGAATAACGAACGAAAATATTTCGTAAATACATCTTACATGTATTTTAACTATGTAACACATAAACACTCATCATGTCTCTAGAAAACTTTAATGATGATTCAATTGCCATGTGTAACAATATAGCATTCAGCTTGAAATTTCAGCAATCTTTAAATATGCTAGAGATCCGATAAAAAAATGAACTTAAAAATCATCCAGTCTTCTTTAGTTAAGTTTGACAAATAAACTAAAATCTGATAAACTAAAAAGATTTGCAGCAAATATTGTACTAAAAATTATACTGACCGCTTTGTTTAAATTTGTCTTTTATTCCTGTATTTAGACTGTTTACTAAATTTTCAGAATATATTGTAGTGGATAGTAATGTAAAGAGATATTACAGTATGTAAGTAGAATTGTATATTGGTAACTTACAATAGTAGTAATATCCTTCAATTTAGTAAAAGATATCTAACAATTTTATTTTCAGTATAATCAAGAACAAAAACTTAACCCTTATAAAAAGAAGGCCTGTGACCAACATAATAAAAATAAATAATTATTTTATTATAAGGACCTAAAAAAACAACACACACACACACATATCATAACAATGATATAAATGATGATTGAAAATATGTAAATATTTATAAGCGTTAAATAATTCACTAAATAAAATATTTTCTCAGCACCAACTGCTATATACAAAGCAATCAAATCATCATTATGGGTTACATAATGTAAGTAACACATACGATCGTCCACACGCCGATACGCACATATCATATATAGGTTTCTGTTTAACTATGTTTCCAAAAAAGAAAAAATAAAGAAAGAAAAATTCTATGTGTGTCATTACATGATAGTGACTAGACGACTGCCACACGTGGTCAGCGGCCGGATGCCTGCATTTCCTGTAGAGAGTAGGGGGTAGTTGGGAGGGGACAGGGTGCGGAAACATTTTATTATATTATCAAATCACCGAACGGAGCTAGGCTGTAGACTGTATGGACCATAGCCTGACACACCGTTCAAAAATACCAGAACTACTTATTATTAATAGTTGAAATTTTCTTAAATCTATTTCTGTGACATGGGTCCAGAAGAAATTTTTGTTAACTAGAAAGCATAATGAGTCAGAAAGGAAGCTCAACATCTGTAACGTCATAATGGATATGTACTGGCAATTCCTAAATTTACATATTCTGCAGTAACTTCTGCAAAATATGTAAATGACATAATTTTTACATTATTATATACTTGTCATTCTTGTATAGTTATAATTCAATAATTTAAATAAGATTAATATGTATTTGTCATTGTTTATTCATTAATAAATGGGATATATCTTATAAACTTCACATTTAATAATGTAACATCATACCCATAATCCTCGAGAAGGTAGGCAGAGGAGCTGAGTGCACTCCCACATCTCACAATTTAGGTTTATGTTGAGGTGAGGGTATGCCATATGACATGTACAAATCCAGACTTCAAGTGAACTAGTAAATATACGTAACTTTGTATATTTTCTAGTTCACTTGAAATATACGAAGTTACGTATATTTTCTATTTCACTTGAAGTCTGGATTTGTACATGTCATATGGCACTAGAAAATATAATTCCTATATTTTCATTCTAATATTCTGGATTTCATATTTACCACAGTATGTGTTCTTATATGTAAGTAACAAATTGATGAGGCAGGCATCAGATGTTAATTGCCACTTGCTAATGATTGTTTGTATCATTGAACTTCAAACAAGACATCACAATCTTATAGTCTAAATTTTTTTCTAAAACATTTGCATTATCACATTAATGATCATTAGTATTTAACAATTGGTGGTTACCAATTGGTAGTTACAAGGTGAAGTGCTTGCTTGACATCCCGCCCAAGTCAATTTTAAAAAATAAAGTCACTCCGTATTGTCCATAGAACGAATGTAAATTATCTAGTACCGTACAATTTTTTTGCGAATATAATCATATATCAGTGCTACGTGAACTAGTCATAGATTATGTTTGTAAATTTAATTATCAAATTTTTAAATATGATCCAAATCGCAATGTCAATTCACCAATCAATTTTTTGCTATAAAAATAATATGGAAGTTAACTGTATAGCAGAAACAGTACCTAATTAGTCCACAAAAGGTCATGACGCACTTCTACTCGCTATAGGTGGGTGTGACAAGAGATTATTAATCTTTTTATTAAATGGTTTCATGAATTAGGATCATAGATTAGGGTATTGATAATCCTATATTTAGAACATAATCGGGCCCTACTGGTATCCCGCCTTACAATGAAAATCGTCAACCATCTTGGATTTTGTCGTATTATTGATCGGTCGCCAAATATAGTCAATTATAATTTGTACATTAAAAATGCTACAAAAGTAGGTATTTTAGTTGAACTAATCCCATATATATTACGTATAAAATGTCTTTACAAACTTAAAATTTACAAGCGAGGCCAAATGACGTTACATATGCCAGCCATCTAACTTATAGAAAGAACAAAGAAAATAGAATATCAGAATGCATAAATACCTTTCTTGTCAGCCATTATATTAAATAAAAAGTATTTGGTACTAATTTTAACACTACAACTATTTCGTTGTAAGATAATGAAAAATCGCAATGATTTCTAAACGCCGTTGCAAAAGGGAGGCTTCTATCTATCGATCGATCAGTCGCTACGACACTAGGGATGTCGTGTGATCGGTAAAGGCATATGTGTAGTAATAGAGTAGTTATTAAAAAATCGGTAATGATAGTTTTATGCCATACAGCTATTACTAGAGTAGCTATTTATTAAAATAAGCTGAAAAATAATAAAATTGGGAGGTCCTGGGGTCAAATCACGGGTCGAGCACTATTAAATTTTTCTTATTTAGATTTCATAGTTCTGTCTCGGAGTTTGTAAATGTATCCAGTGTATAGCAATAAGCTCGCCACCTATTTCATAGTGGTACGTAAAAGTAACTGGTGAAACGTCGAGTGTACTACACTCTTATGCCTACCTCTTCGGGGATTACAGGCGTGATGTTACGTAATATTTTATGGTAAACTAAAGTAAGTAAACATGGCTCAGAGTTTAGTTCTCCTTGCGAAGATAACTGGAGGCCTAAATATAATTAAATATATTGAATGAACCGAATATGTTGTCCGGTAGCTGCCCCTGGATATGTTACCCTTATATACAACATAATATTTATATACTTAATGTTTAGTGTAGATGTAGTGTGTAAGGTAAGCATGCGAACTGCACACGGCTTAGAAGAATGGCCTCCCCCTCCCCTGAGCACAGAACCTGGTTAGGCCCATGATCCAATGTATATATATATATATATTAATAGCATCAAACTCTGACTAGTTTGACGCTTAACGATAACATTAATATTCTTTATTGTTATTAACAAAAAGTGGAAAACTGCCTCGTTGGTCGTGTTGGTTGCAATTGCGACTGCCGAATGGGAGATCCTAGGTTCGATTCTCGGGTCGGGCACTACTAAATTTTCTGATTTAAATTTTCTAGTAGTGGCTTGGAGTCTGGATATGTGCCCGGCATATGGCAATAGGCTCACCACCTATTCCATCGTCGGACTTAAAAGAATTCGATTAAGATTAGTCGTTATTCCCATTACTCGATGACTGACTCGATTCGGTAATCTTCCACCGATATATCGTCGGTGTTGTCACTGGACACTGGCAACTCTGGCAAGCTTCGGGCTTGCTCACTCGATGTGTTAGTGTTAGCATATTGCATAAATGTAACTAGACAGGACGCACGCAGCGCATATTTTTTGCAGTTACCGCATAATACTGCTATTTAAATTATACTGTAAAACAATAACTATTATCGAGAATACGTAATTAAGCACATAACATGCTTGGGGGTAGCTGTCCCGTCCTCTGTTTCTCCGCGGACACGCCTTTGTTTACATTTAAGCAATGGAAGATGATATTATAAAAATAAAACACATCATAGACATTATTGTTATTTATTTACAATATTCTTAGAATTCTCTTGCATAAGTACGTTATAACTTTCATGTTAAATATTAGAAAAAAAGGTCCATTTGCCACCACACCTGTAAAAAATATAAGTGTCATTAGAATATAAACTTCTTTAAAATATTCAAGATAATTTAAAAAAAAGTAACTTCACGCCTGTAATCCCCAAAGTGGTAGGCAGAGGAATGTAGAACATTCCCACTTTTCACCAGTTACATTTAAGTCCCACGATGGAATAAGTGGTGAGCCTATTGCCATATACCGGGCACATATCCAGACTCCGAGCCACTACTAGAAAATTTAAATTAATGATAATGCTTTTCGAATATGAATGTAATGCATTACAAAAAGTACTTAATACTCGCAACTCCACATGCTATACATGTATAGTCCTATATTTTATACTGGTTAAAAGTATTTGTAGATGCAGATGCATCTCCCTGAAAATAATCCTGGCGGCGCCCATTTTCTCACTGCCACTTATATCGATGTTAACATATTACCTTCTCAAACTGGTGTACCCTGAATATGCCGCGTGTATCGCGGCCATGCGATCCAGCTTCTTGCCGGAAACATGTTGACAAGCCAGCATATCTGCAAAAAAATTTGAATTAATTATTTTATATTCATCGTCATATTTAATTACTAATACTTAATATTGTGACAAACAATTAAAAAAAGCTCGCTTATTTATTAAGAGCATACCTGATTGGTAAAGAAGCTTCTGGAAGCCACTCATCCCTATGGTAGGCGGCTATGGGCTGTTCCGATGTGGCGATGAGATACTTCTCGTCGACCTGGTCCCCCTTGTTGTCTGATCCCTTGCCCAGCACCTTGTACAACTCCTCGTCGAACTGTGCGAGCTGAGCCACTTCTTGCATCACCTTTTCAATATGCAACAGTTTTATGTACATGAGTTTGGAACTTTCGTACACGAGGCAGATAGCTTCTGCCATTCTGCTGTTAGACTTGAATGTCATCTCAGAATGCGTAAGGCTAACTTTATAAAGCCTACCACGTTCAATATGATTGACAGACCTCAAACGCATTAGAAAACAGAACTCAGAGTTGTATGGGTTATACACTGTTTTTATTATCTTTATAGCCACTCCGAGCCACTACTAGAAAATCTAAATTAGAAAATTTAGTAGTGTCCGAACCGGGAATCGAACCCGGGACCTCCCGTTCGGCAGTCGCACTCGCAACCAACAGGACCAACGAGGCAGTCTTATCATTAGTGTTACTACTAGTAATAAAGAAATTTAATATCCCCGAAAAGAAAATGAAGCATCACGCTTATATGAACACAAATGGCTCCTGTGTGATCATCATCTTATGGTAAGTGTGCAGTATGAAGATGTCCATTGCTCTTAACAGTTTGTATTTAGATAATGGAAAAACAAATATAAACAGCGACCGTGTATAAAGTAATCCAGTAAAATACGGCGTAATAACCTCAACATGATGCTGTCACCTCATTACACCGATACAGTCAAATATTAAAATATTGAGTACTCACTGTCCAAAATAGTGCTTGTTTGTGTAGGATCTATATCGAGGGATATCTTATATTGCTCCAAGGCCTTCTCCTTCTGACGCATTTTCTGCAGCGCCGAGCCGAGGAGCTTGTATGCAGCAGCATTGTTATCCTTTACAGTGAGATATTGCTCCACGTATTTCTGGCAGCTTGCATAGTCTCCTACTTCAAAATAGAGCCTGGCTATGGAATAGGCTCTGGTTTGGAACTGAAATAAAGGTTCATTTGCAAAAAAAAACTACCGATTCGATTCCATACTTATACTTGAAAATGTTGTGGCTTACCTCTTTCAGCGGTAGCTTTGATGTCAAATTTTGCACGTGTTTATCGACGTCTTTCTTGTTTCTATACATTTTAAATAATAAGCAACACGATAAGATTGTTTAAAGATACAACATCCGAGTTGTACGGGACACATGGAATATAAAACGGCAAACAGCGATGGACTTCGTCATTATTTCTATCAACTCAATAGCTAACGCAAAAATTCACGATCCAAGGGTTGCTCGCGCCTTATTCTTTTTTACATTTGTGCATCAACTATAAAACTAACATAGATTACAAAAACGTAGGAATTCTTCTAATAAATAATGAAAAAAATAAAAATTGTCATTAAAAAGATAGCATATAATACTAATTTAAAACCTTTTAAAATATTTTATCATGCTAAATTATTATTTTTTTACAAATGCAATCAACAAGTGCCTTGTTAAACAATAACATATATCATGGCAGAACAATATAACATGAGATTTCAATTAAAGAATACTTTATTGATTTCATATCCCTTAAATATTATCATTAGCATAATATTTCATAAAAGTCAGATTTATATAACAGTTATAATAAATTTATTATGAATACCAGATGAACTGTAACAATGCACTTAATAAATTAGATTTTCCCATAAATTTAGGGAAATTTTAAACCAAGGACAACATTTTGTAAATTATTTTATAATTGTTGGTACTGAGGAACATTGTAGAGCATGTTGGCAGCTTTGGATATTTTAAAAAAAGCGTTAGTATTACAGATAGCAAATATTGCAAATCATTTTGTGCACAGAGAACAGGAAGTAAAAAATCCGGGCATAATATGCTTTTTCCCGTACGGATATACTTTTTCGATTACCATTATAAGTTATGTCCATTGATATACCTGTTGATTGAGCGGCTGCAAGCGCGACTGTCGAGCTAATAATCCCAGGATTATGTGATACACTTGGACATTACAAATTTAAATTTTCTAGTAATGACCTAATGATTCGAGTTTCGATTTGTGCACCATGTATAGCAATCATAAAGTATAGAGAGTAGAATGATGTACATAGTATGATATGGAATAGAACTTGAAAAAGTGTCCAGCGTTATTATGAAAACTTTCTAGTATCTACCACACTAGCGTTAGCGTATGAAAAACCAATGTACATATAAATTGAACTGTTGTGCAGTGAGCGGAGGCCGTTGTATTCAAAAATGAAAATCTTTTTATGATTTTTTAAAACCATATTTATAAATTACTTTACTTAACAAAAAAACTACTGTGAAAAACGTGTAGAGTCATATATTTATACATCGTCCCAGAATTCAAAGTAAAGCCGAAACTGGGTGATAAGATAGATGGTAACAATCATGAAAAAATCAGAAAAAAAATTCGATCAAGTGTATTTTGAAAATTATGGGCATTTAAAAAAAACGCAGAATTTTGGTATCTTTAGAAATTTGGAGTCGATGTCAGCCATGGTGGGTAGGTGAGATACGCAAATTAAAAATTAATTAGTAAATGGGTGTATATATACGTCTTGATCGTCTGTCACAGTAGGTACTCAAAGTATATTGTGTTATAAAAGTTGTAATGTTTCCTTGGCTGACGCCGACTACAAAATAACAATAATTGTACCTACATTATATTATCGTAATAATTTGATTGACTGTGACGAAATATTGTTTTACTTTTTAGTGCATTTTAATTTGTTTCTTTATGTAGTCGTTTTTTTGTTTTGTTAAAATTTGCCTTTCTACTAACGAGAAAACTCATTTGTGACTTGCTTATTCCATTTACATATATATTATTTCTGTGATGGCAAGAGACTCATAGGAATCCACTATTCGAGAATTTGACTCCTTAGCCTACCTTTTCGGGGATTGCAGGGGTAATTTTACTTTTTTGTATACAATTTACTTTACTATGTACTTATTTATGAAAATAACAATTTTATTATTAGTTATTTCCACTTTTGAGTGATATGAAACATCTAAATCAAACGCTTTTGTCTCATTTTAGAAAACAGAATATTTATTGACATTGACATGATATGTCTAATAATGAGAATTGAATATTGAATATTGAGAAAGGAAGGACAGAAGTGTTGTCGGTTGCTGAATATTCACAGTGCGAGATCATTCAGTTTTCCATTTATATCATAAATAATCTATCAATATACAGGATTTCAGATACAATTTTCTGCCTTTTTCATTGTTATATGCATTTGAAATCGTTAATTTACCACATGATTAAATTCTTATAGATTGTATGGGCAAGCAATGTTACAGCGATAATTCTTGCAATTACTTGCAAAACATAACACAAACCACTTCGATCACTGTTAATTTCTTGGAAAAATGAGTGAACCTGAGGCAACATTTGGTACTTCATTGACGATAGATTCAATTAAAGTCATAGCTGAAAGTGCGGGTATCAGTAGCTTGGGCGACGACGCTGCGAAAGAGTTGGCCGATGATGTATCATATCGCCTTAAAATCATAGTTCAAGATGCTATGAAGTTTATGCATCACGCAAAGAGACAAAAATTGTCAATAACTGATATCGATCACACCTTAAAAATAAAGAACATTGAGGTAAAATGAATAATTTTGAAAATTTAGTTATATTGTTTTTATTATTTAAACATACAGAGAAAATGTTCATGTAATGTTTGCAGCCTCAGTATGGTTTTATACAACCAGACTTGTTACCATTTCGATTTGCATCAGGCGGAGGAAGAGAGTTACATTTTGTGGAAGAAAAAGAAGTTGATTTAACAGAAATTTTATCTGCACCACCACCTAAAATACCTCTGGATGTGTCTGTTCGTGCTCATTGGCTGAGTGTAGATGGAGTGCAGCCCACTGTGCCAGAGAATCCTCCCCCTATGTCTAAGGAAGCTCAGAAACTGGAATCTGTTGACCCAATTAGCAAATTGAGCAAACCTACAAATAAAGATTCAGCTGGTATGATACGAAATATTATTTGTAATTTTGCTTTGCAGATTTATTCAAATAATCATCAACATTATCAGCCTATTGGAGTCCACTCTGGATGTTTCTCTATCAATATGCTTGTGTTTGTGTCCATGGAGGTATGAGTTCGAGGCCAATAAGCATTTTGGACATTTCATATCTAACAAAAAGTTTATGACTGAACCCAATGATAATAATAGGTTTATGCACTTGGGAAATGTGTCTAAAAGCAGTTAACTGTTGACGGGTGCCTGGAGTCTGCATTGTCCCACATTACAGGTAGCTTGGTCTCTACAACTACAAGACAAGAAGTGCTTACACTTA